>JAQQSW010004383.1:0-14453 GCA_028646575.1 Pseudocheirus occidentalis
TGTCTTATAACCTTACATTGCTGAGAGGAGCCCAGTCTATTGAAGTTAGTCGTCACACATACATTGTGTCTGTGACTATGTGTAGATTTCTCCTGGGTCTGCTATTCTCGTTCAGCATCAGTTTATGTAAGTCTCTCCAGGTTATTATGAAGTCCGTCTGCTCCTCATTTCTTATAGCACAATAGTATTCCATTACATTCATATACCACAATTTGTTCAGCCATTCCCTAACTGATGGGCATCCCCTTGATTTCCAATTCTTTGTCACCACAAAAAGAGCCACTATAAATATTTTTGTACATACAAGTCCTCCTCCCACTTCTCTGATCTCTTTGGGATATAACCCTAGAAGTGGTATTGTTGGGTCAAACAGTATGCACTTATTTATAGTCCTTTGGGCACAGTTCCAGATTGCTGTCCAGAATGGTTGGATCAGTTCACAACTCCACCAACAACGCATTAGTGTTCTAATTTTTTCACATCCTCTCCCAGCATTTATCATTTTCCTGTTTTGTCATCTTAGCCAATCTGGCCAGTGAGACATGGTACCTCAGAGTTGTTTTGATTTGCATTTCTCTAATCAATAGTGATTTAGTGATTTTTGCTTTTGCCTTTCTTTGCATCCCCAGTGCTTAGCACAATGCCTGGCATATAGTCATTGCTAAATAAATATTGATTGACTTGACTTTCTTACAGATGCTCCCTAGTATAGAAAGCCAAGGTTTAGTACTCAGGCTTTGGGTCTGTATGAGAGAGTAGATGCTGAAGTCCAGTTCATATACCTTTGCTAAAAGGGATTTTCCATCCTTTAATCCAGCTTTATGGGATTCACTCTCTTCCCCTTCTCCCAGCACCTTTCTAGATCCATTAAAGTGATAATTTGATGTTCTGGGGTTATGCTCAGAACACAAGCAAGGAAATGATCTTAAAGAAAGCCCTATTGTTTCCTCCTGGAGGGAAAGAGAGAGAGGGAGGAAGAAGGAGCGGCAGGGAAGAAAGGAATAAGAGAAGGAATGATATATTATAAATGCAGAGATATAGAAGACAGAGCTAAATCTATAGTAACCTTGACATAGGTGAAAAGATATATTTTTAAAACAAATCCCTAAATACTGACTTCTTTACTTGTCCTTTGTCTCTCAATATAAACGCTAGTAGAGAATGTGTGCTCCACCTCCCTCCCCCAAAAGTGGTTATTTGAGGTTTCTTTCTGCTTGGCTTCTGGGTAAACAAGTTTGCAGTATATAAGGCTAGCTTTTTAATGGATTTCTAAGATAACATCAGGCCTGGCCTTCTAAAATGCATTTTGGTTATTTCAGTAGAGAATTACAGGACAGAGTGAGTATGGGAACTTAGTCCTTTAATGCATAGAGTTTTTTCCTCTAGGGAAGAAAAATCAATTCCTCTGTGCTTTTTCTATTTGGTTATCTGCAGAGTGTACAACATATAGCAATTTGTGCATTCAGATGAGAATGTAATCCCATTACAGACTTTCAAAACCCCAAATACCTATCTCCTATCATGCTTAGGGCATTCCCTCATCAGCAGACAGATAATAGTGTCTGTGCCCTACTGTTAGCATATAGTATCTTCTCAAGGCTCTCTGATAGCAAGAATTTTTATGTTGGCATTTGCTTTGATTTTTTTTTGTTCCTATGATTGAGAAAGGATAATTCACAGCATCTTAGCTGGAAAAGACCAGAGAGGGGCACCTTGTCCAACCTATACTTGTAGAAGAAGCCTTCCAAAGCTTCTGCTTTAAGATATCTAGTGAGAGAAAACCCACTAAGGCAGCAGTTCTCAACCTGTGGGTTATGTTCAATTTGTAACAATGAAAATACATCCTGCATATCACATATTTACATTACGATTCATAACAGTAGCAAAATTACAGTTATGAAGTAGCAACGAAAATAATTTTACGGTTGGGAGTCACCACAACATGAGGAACTGTATTAAAGGGTCTCAGCATTAGGAAGGTTGAGAACCACTGCACTAAGGCAACCTATTCTACTTTTAGATGGCTCTCGTTTTAAGAAAATGTACCCTTAAAAGGCAAAATCTGCCTCCGCAATATCTGCTTCTTGTCTGTAGTTCTGCTATCTGGAGACAAACAGAACAAGCCAAATTCTATACCACCACAGGACAGCTCTTTAGATTCTTGAAGATTATCATGCCCCCAAGCCAAGTCTTTTCTTCTTGAAGCTAAGTGATCCTTGTGTATGGCACATTCTCCAAACAAGTGGTGTCAAACTCAAATCTGTACATAAGGATCCTTGTGGATCGTACATTGACTTGGAAAACCATATATTCTCATTATCTATGTTCTGTTATATTTTTATATATTTTATTAAATATTTCCTAATTACATTTCATTCTGGTTTGGACTCAGTCAGGAGTGTGGCTGGTTGCATATGTACTTTTAGACCTCTAGGCATCCTGTTCATCCTCCTTTGGACCTATTCCTGTTTCTAGATGACCTGTCTGAAATAAACATTCCTGATATAGGGTTTTCTTTTTCTTTTTTTTTTTTTTTTGGTTTGTTTTGCGATTGAGTCTTCCTATTTTGCCCAGGCTGGAAAGACAGTGGCCACTCAGGTGTTAGATTCCACTCCTGATCAGTATGGAGGCTTTGTTGTACTCTGTTTCTGATCCAGGCCAGTTTATCCCTCTTTAAGCAACTTGGTGACCCCCCCAGCTCCCAGAGGCTCCTCATACTGGAACCAGACTCTCTGTAACCTGTGACAATGTTGATTGCTCTCTTTGTAGTTTTTCATGACACTCCTCCCTCCACATTTTCCTGCTTCCCTCAGTCTCTTTTACAGGATCTTCATTCAGGTCATGCCCTCTAAATTTGGGTAATCCCCGAGGCTTTGTCTCATGACCTCTTTTCTCTCTTCTCTTAATCTAATCAGTGTGCATGGGTTCAGTTTTTATCTTTATACTAATGACTCTCAAATATACTTATCCTGCATAACCTCTTTCCTGTCCTCCAGTCTTGAATCTCCATCTGCCTATTGGACACCTTCAACTAGATGTCTCAGATATTTTAAATTCAACATGTCCAAAATTAAGTTCATTATCTTTCCAAAGACCCCTTCCCTCTTCCTAATTTCCTTATCACTGTCAAGGGCAACACCAGGCTCCTAGTTACTCAGGCTTATAATCTAGGAGTCATTCTTGACTTTTCACTCATGTTGCCAAGTCCTGTTGTTTCTACTTTTGTAACATCTCTTATATATGCCCCCTTCTCTCTTCTTACATCACCATCACCCGGACACAGGTCCTTATCTGCTCATGCCTGGATTATTGCAATAGCTTTTTGGTTGGTTTCTTTGGGTCGAGTCTCTTCCCTCTCCAGTCCATCCTCCATTCGGCTGTCAAACTGATCCTTCTAAAGCAGTCTAACAATGTCACAGGATCAAATATAAAACCTTCTGTTTGACTTTTAAAGCTCTTCATAACCTGGCTCCTACCTACCTTGCAGTCTTGTTATTCACCACCAAACACTGTGATACAGTGACACTGTCCTCTTTGTTGTTCCTTGCACAGAACACTCCATCTCCCAACTTAAGACATTTTCACTGGCTTTTCCTCAATCCTAGTTCTTTCTCCTCATTACTGCCTCTTGGCTTCCCTGGCTTCCTTGAAGCATCAGGTCAAATCTCATCTTTGACAAATGCCCTTCCTTAGCCCTCCATAATCTTTGTGCTTTCTGTCAGATATTATCTCCAAAGCATGTCCTATCTTGTTTATATAGGGATATTTTATGTTGTCTCTCCCATTAGATTGTGAGTTCTTTGAGAATAGCAACTGTTTCATCCTGGCACATAGTAGGTGCTTAATAAATGCTTTTTTTAAGGCAATGGGGTATAGAAATCTATCTTGCTCTACAATAAAGAGGGAAGGGGGTAAGTGGAGGGATAGGGGGGATATATGTATGAGAAGGCAGACTGGGGGAAGAAGTAATCAGTATGCTTGCCATCTTGGGGTGGGGGTAGAGGGAAGGGATGGGGAGAAAATTTGGAACTCAAAATCTTGTGGAAATGAGTGTTGAAAAGTAAAAATAAATAAATTCTGAATTTAAAAAAATAAATGTTTGTTGATTTCCTTTTGCTGATTTTACATCTATGATTGGAAAAGTAGGAAAACCAGTCACATATTATGTAATGCCTTCATATTTGGAAGAAATTTCCCCAGCATGTTGGGTAGACTTTGTGGAGAATTTACAGGACAACTTGAAAAGAGATCCATAGGAGAAGAGACCATGGGTAGGTTGCAATCTGTACTGGACAGAGCATTTATAATTAAATCATAACCCATCTAAGTATCCAAGGAAAGGAAAGCTTCCTTAACAAGTAAAACAATGCAAAAATAGAATGGGTGATCTTAAGAGGCACCAAACACATCAAAACCAGCAGGTCAGAGTGGCAAGTTTCCTTGGGCACATGGGTTTCCTCACTAATGTGCCTTTCTGCTAGCTTTTAAGTGTGTGCCCCCTCTCCCCATGGACATAAAGATTCATTAAGGTGATAGTGTAATCAAGTTTATGGGCAGACTATATGTTTTAATTATTCCTGCTTTTGTATTCTCTTGAGTAACTGTGATGCTTGATTTTTTGCCTTTTGCTTCCTATTGAGTAACAAGATTATTATTGTTTTTGTCTTATGACTTAGTAAATTCTTTATTATATGAGTTAATTGGGTCATAACTGATTCTGTGCAAATGAGAAATAAAATGGTGCTTAGGAGTGATGATGATGAATAATAAAGTATTCCACCCTTACCCCCACATCAGGATTCCAACAGATGTTGAATTATTACAATATGGCCATGGATGTGGCTGTTCCCTCACTATGGGAGAAAAACATCCCATAGACCTTATGTTGTGAGGGCATGTTCAGGTGAGTGAGACAGCCCAGAGACAGGAAAAAAGAGTTTGTATGATGTATCAGATGCCATCCTCATGGGTTGCACTGCTGGCATAAGTAGGTCTGGTACCACATCTAAGTGACTATACAGCTGAATAAAATGAGGCTCAGAAAGGTTCATTGATTTGCCCAATGTTACATAGTTAGCAAGTGTCCAAGTTGGAATTCTAAATTCAGGCATTCTGACTTTAAGATCAATGCCCTTTCCATGATGCCTTTTATGCCCTACTAATGGTGGGGATATATAATAAGCTGGCCAGAGAGAGATATATAGATATATTTATCTGGAGCTATAACTAGAGTCAGGATCATAGATTTAGAATAGATAGATCTAGATATAGTTATAACTATAAATATAGCTATAATGAGAGTCTTAGGATCAGAGATTTAGAATAGATAGATATAGATTCCTTCTATTACCAATATATCTATATGAGCAAGGGTGTCCTAGAAAATGTTTAACAACTGGCTTTCTGGGGAAATATATACATAACATACCTTTAAGTTTAATTGACATTATAATTATCACCATCGCTTTCTTAAGTCTAGACAATCAATGAAATACTAAATTAATCCCTGATCAGTAGCATTTGCTGATATACAAGATGTAAATGTTCATACTGGTCTCACAAAGATAGTTAGAGCTGGCTCCAACACACCTCTGTCAAAAAGCTTTTGGGGGGGTTGTAAAGAAAATCTATACTACCGGCTTTTGGGATTTACCTTCTCGCTACCAGAAGCTTTCCAAGGTCATTGTCCAGAAACAGATTTCCTGTTCCCCAGGAACAACCTCTGCCTAGAGTGGAGTTTTCCTTCATATCGTTGGGTTGCTGTTGTTTTTATTCCTATGAATCACTGAATCACAGAAAAATAATTTCAGGTTTTAAAAAACAGGAAGAGTAATGATAGCAGGAAGCTCTCTACAGTGACCTGGTCTACAATGATGGCAAAGACAACACTGAATGAGTCATTTAGGCTCCATTTAGCTGCAGTTTAATTAAATGTGAGAGGCAGCTGTTAGACTTAAGTACCCATTCAACTTCTTTGAAGGGGTCTAAGTTTTACTTATCTTTAAAACGCAGTTATTGGGTTCTATGATCTCTCTGATCCCTTCTGGTTCTAAAAACCCTATTCAATATTTTCTAAGCATCATCTGGTCCAGGCATAGGCAGATGATGTCCAAGAAGCAGAGCCGGTACAGCCCATATTCACCTTGCCTACCCCTGACAGAGTTAGCATACAAGGGAGGAGAACAAGGACTCACGTGGGAGAAAGGAGGAGTGGAGCAGAAGGAGTGGCATGATGGAACCAAGGAAAATTCAAAGTTCAGAGCCTTGAAATAGCTAGCAGAACAATCTTGATGGCCATTTTGTTGTTCTTGTTGTTGTGTCAGAAAAACCATTTGGGTTTTTCCTTGGCAGAGATTTTGTAGTGGTCTGCCCTTTCCTTCTCCAGTGAATTTTACAAATGAAGAAACTGAAGCAAACAGGCTAAGTGACTTACCCAGGGTCACACAGCTAGTAAGTGTCTGAAGTTGCATTTGAACTCAGGAAGAAGAGTCTACCTGACTCCAGGTCTAGCAATCCAGCCACCTAGCTGCCCCAGGGTCTCTGTCACATGCCATTAAAAGAAGCATCAAGACATGTTGGACACTACTAGGGTTGTTGTCTGACAGAGGCTGGAGGAGGTAGACTTGGGGTCTACATAGGAACAATTTATAAAGACTGAGGAGACCTGATAAGAGACCTTTCCTTTCCCTTATTTCAACCTTCCCCCTCAATCTAAACAATCACAAAATCCAATCCATTTTCCCTTGGTTTTCACTCTTACACCTATCTTCCCTACCCCTACCTCCCTTTTTCTTGTCTACCCACCCAGATACAGGGTGTTCCAAAAGTCATAGCTCAGTTTTAAGCTCTTATAACTTTAAAACCACACCAAGACTACTGAGGCACTCTGTGCCAACAGCTCTAGTTCAACATCTTATTACCAAAAGCCTGAACAGTCTTCTCTTGCAACAAATCCCTCTTCTATCCCAGTGATATATTTGCCATATAATGCATCTCAGCACTGTTGGAACTATAGTCAGGAAACTTAGACTTGAATTTCAACTGATGCTCAATAGCTACACAATTATGGTGAGTTACTTAGTATTTCAGAGACTCAACTTCCCCATCTGTAAAATGGGGATAGTAACATACTACTTACCTCACAAACAATGTCAAGAAAACCTTGAAAATCTTGAAACAGAATTTCAGTGATTGTTGTCATTAGTATTATTGTGGTAGGTTCCATATAGATAGGGATCATATCTTATACTCAGAGCTATAATTAGAGTTTTAAGATTGTAGGTTTAGAATTAGAAGGGATAGGGGTGGCTAGGTGTCACAGTGAATAGAGGACTGGCCCTGGAGTCAGGAGGACCTGAGCTCAAATCTGACCTCAGACATTTGACATTTACTAGCTGTGTGACCTTGGGCAAGTCACTTAACCCCAACTGCTCCACATTCCCCCCTCCAAAAAAAAGCAAAAAAAAAAGAAAATTAAAAAAAGAATTAGAAGGGATTTTCTAATGTCCTTGTTTTACAGATGGAGAAACTGAGACACAGAAAGAAAAAAGTAATTTGCTCAGGGTCATATAGTTAGTCAATATCTGAGAAAAGATTTAAACCCATTTTTTTCTGACTCCAAGTCTATGGCCCTATCTACCACACATAATAAGGCAGAGAAATCAGGTCCAAATGAGGAAATACTTGTGAAGCAATTTGCAGACTTTAAGTTGTTGTATTTATGCTTTGTGGGAAAGATAATGAGTTCCATTTTGGTCGTGTTAAGTTTCAGATGTTCATGGGATAGTCATTGCAAGCAGTGCAATAGGCATTTGGTGATGTGAGAATGTTCACTCATTATTACTAGCAATAATAACAATAAAATAATTAGGGATTTGTTTATTGGTAATGCTTTTTAAGGACTGTACAGCTTGAATTACATTTACATGTTTACAATAACCTTTAGTAGCACAGAAACAATTGGGTTGAGCATTTTGCAAGAATAATTTGTTTAAAAAGGAAGTTACTGGATAGTGTACATTATTAACACCAATCTATAAGCTTGGCACATAGTAAGCACTTAATAAATACTTATTGAATTAAACCATTTAAACTACCTGGGCAACTCTCTAAGGTTATGTTATAGATGATTGTCTATATATACTGATAGAAGGAGTTTCCATACTGGGAACTTCTTGAGAGTTCCCAAGAGTCTGTTCTTGACTCTCTTCTTTTCTCTGTCATATAATTGAATTTAGTAAACTTATCAGCTCCTATGGATTTAATTATCTCTATGATGATGATTCTGATGTATTAATCCAGCCTTAATCTCTCCCCCGACCTCCATTCTTACATCACCAAATGCTATGGTGTAATTTGAAACAGATGTCCCATAGATACATCAAAGTCAACATTTCCAAAAGAAAATTCATTATCTTTTCCCCAAAACCCTCCCCTCTTCCCAACTTCCCCATTACCATCAAGGACATCAACATTCTCCCACTCATTTGGGCTGGTAACCTTGCATCCAACCTTGCCGCTTAATTAGCACTCACTCCACATAGCTAGGTCTTGTCATTTCTACCTCCCCAACATCATTCATGTATGTCCCCTTCTCTCTACTCTCATAGCCATCCCTCTTATGCAAGCTCTCACCATCTCATGCTTTCCTTGTGGTTGAGTCATTTTTCAGTACTGTCCAACTCTTTGTGACCCCATTTGGGGTTTTCTTGGCAAAGATACTAGAGTGGTTTGATATTTCCTTCTCCAGCTCATTTTATATATGAGGAAGCTGAGGCAAACAGGGTAAAGTGACTTGCCCAGGGTCACAGGGCTAGTAAGTGTCTGAGGTTGGATTTAAACTCAGGAAGGTGAGTCTTCCTGATTCCATGTGTGGTACTCTCTACACACTCTGCCACCCAGTGCCCCATCTTATTATGCCTAGGCTATTGTAATTGCTGTTTCATTTCCTTGCCTCATCTCTCCTGCTCTAGTCTACCCTCTATTTAGCTATCCAGGTGTTTTTCCTAAAGTCCTGGCCTGACTGTATCACCCCTCCTCCTCCCCCCTATTCAATACACTCCATTATTACTGCTCCCTACTACCTCAAGTATGAAATGTAAAATTTTCTGTTTGGTTTTTAAAGCCCACCACAAACTGGCCAATTCCTATCTTTTTAGTTTTCTTACGCTTAAAGCCCTTCTTCAAACTCCCCAGTCTAGGGTCATTGATCTTTTTGCTGTTCCACACACAGTGCACTCAATTTCCCAAACCTGAGCCTTTTT
This sequence comes from Pseudocheirus occidentalis, assembly GCA_028646575.1. Taxonomy (NCBI): domain Eukaryota; kingdom Metazoa; phylum Chordata; class Mammalia; order Diprotodontia; family Pseudocheiridae; genus Pseudocheirus; species Pseudocheirus occidentalis. The sequence continues at coordinate 9,264 of JAQQSW010004383.1, forward strand.
ACTGCCTACCCTTCATCTCTAGAATGCTTTTTTCCTTTGTTGTAGCCAAACCCAAATCCCAGGTCACTACATACCACCTGATTTGTGGTCCACCATTAAGCCCCTTTTATATTTCTGTCCTTGTCTCTATCCTATACCCTGTAATAGCTTGAAACTGCTTAAGGCATGTCTGGGCATTGCTCAAGGAGCACCCCTCCTTGAATCAGCATCCTATATATTGTCCTTGAACCAACATAAGCGTACAAGGTTCAACTCAGGGTTATGGTACAATGTAGAGACCACCCTGTCCTGTTCCACTGACCAAGCAGGGTCCCCACACCCTTCGCTCAGAACATGACCGCAGCCTGTTGTGGGAAATTCCAGTCCCCATTACCCCATGACCCTCCACCCTGCTCTGGAAAGCGCTGACTATAAACCTCCACCCTGTGCCCTCTACCCTGTTCTAAAAGGGACCCGTAAGTCACAGGAATATTGCACCCTTGTACCCTTGCACTATATTCCCAAATTAGCCCTGAGGTATAGATCTAACCAACGGCTGTTCTTTGCTTCTGTACTTCATGGCTTCTGCTAGCTCCCCTCCCTGATTGTGGTTTTTTGTGGTTTTAGCCTTTACAACCGAAGTCTGTAACCCCAATGGATACTACCAATTTGGGTGAACATTCCAGTAGTTGTGCGCTTGCTCAATAAATCCACACCTAAATTTACCTTGAACCCAGGTCTCAGCTCACTCTTATTCTCTGCACAACACCTTCTCCATATCTTTGATTCCCTGGCTTTTTCAAGACTGTAGCACAGAGGCAGACTTCAGAAAAACCTGAAAAGACTTACATGAACTGATGCTGAGTAAGGAGAGTATAACCAGGAGAACATTGTACACAGGTACAGCCACACTGTATGATGACTAACTTTGATAGGCTTGGCTCTTCTCAGCAATGCAAGATTCTAAGACAATTCCAAAAAGCTCATGATGGAAAATGCCATCCACATCCAGAGAAAGAATTGCAGAATTACAGAAGGCAGATCAAAGTATACTATTCGCTCTCTCTCTCTCTCTCTCTTTTGTTTCTTTCTCATAGTTCCTTCCATAGGTTAATTCTTATTTACAACATGACTAATATGATAATATGTTTAACATGAATGCATGTGTAGAAACTATATCATACTGCATGCCATCTTGGGTAGGGGGGCAGGGAGAGAGGGTGAGATTAAAATGTGAAAACCTGTAGAACTGAATGTTGTAAACTAATAAATAAATAAATAAATATTTTTTAAAAGGCTGTAGCACAGGTGACAGCCTAGAATTGTAGGGTGGGAGGTAATACAGGAGAGTTTCTAGCATGTTCACAGGAATACAAGAATGGAGATGTTATAAGAGGTTAATTAAGCTTACTTTATTCTAGTTTTCTCAAAGGGGTTGCTGATAATAGAAGCACAACTCCTACAGCATCCCCTAAGTCTCAATGGGGGCCAATCAAGATGTGTACAGCATTCTAGTTTGTGTGATCCCTTCCCCAAGCCTTGATGTGGGCTGGTCAAGGCACTCACACATACACATTCCCCTTGTTCATTCCTATTCCCCACTTACTGACCAGTGCCCACTTGATTTATAGCATAACACACCAAAAAGGGAATTTGCCAGGAATAACCTTACAAGTTTACATTAACTTTAGCAATATCGTGGTTAGCATAGCACATGACCACTGGGCTGTTTACAATTTAACACAAATATTTATATTACTTATCTTTATATCTCACTTTGCTAGTATGACAAAGATGTTTACAAGCCATGAGCCTGGGAACTAGTAGATTGTTATGCCCATCTATGATCTTGGGAAGCATTATCTAAAAAAGAGCAAAAAAATCCACCTTACATATACCAAAATCCACCTTACATACAGAGACTCTGCTCAGATCCTGCTTTCTGCCTTTCCTGGTCTTCTTTCTCTCCCCTCCTCTCTCCTACCCTCCCTACCGCTAATGCCTTCCTTCTGAGATTACTTCCCAATTATATTGCATATATTGTGTACATGCATAGTTGTTTTCATGTTGTCTCCTCTATAAGAATGTGAGATCCCTGAGAGCAAGAACTTTATTTTTGCCTTTTTAAATTTAATTAAATGTAATTATTTTATTTTATTTTTTTATCCCTAAAACCTTTTGAACTGCTTGGTGTAATAATGATTTATATATAGAAAAAGATGCTTGTTGACTGACTAGAAATCTCCCATATTGATGAAATCATTGGTCTAGGCCAGGGGTGGAGAACATGTGGCCTCAAGGACACATGTAGCCCTCTAGGTCCTCAAGTGCCACCCTTTGACTGAATCTAAACTCTCAGAACAAATCCCCTTAATAAAAGGATCTGTTCTATAAAACTTGGACTCAGTCAAAAGGTCACACTCAAGGACCTAGAAGACCTCATGTGACCTCAAGCCCAAAGGTTCCTCACTTCTTGTCTGGGCCCCCTGAGAAAGGAAGGGAAGAGGGTGTGGCTTATAAAGCTCTTAACATAAAATATCTTCTTTAATCCTTATAACAAATGTTTTCATCCTTATTTTATAAATGAGAAACAATGAAGTTATATTACTAAAGTTAAATGACAGAGACAGAACACTGAGATCATCAGAGCATAGATCTAGAACTGGAAGGAATCTAAGAAGCAATCTAGTCTGGTCCTATCCCCCATTTTTCAGATGAGGACAATCAGAACCAAGGGGGCTAAATCCTCCCTGCTCCAGTATCTTCCTTCTGAGATTTACAGTGTGGTGAGTTAAAACGCAAAAAAGGTAAACTGAGGCAAATTTTCCAGGCAAATAACAGTTTATTAATGGTGACACATATACTATTAACGAAATGGGTTGGCCTGTCCCCTTTCAGTTGAGTCAATAACAGTATTGGGACTAAAAAGACTATATTTGTTGAGACCCCAAAGAAGGGGGCAGAATGTTGAGTAGTAGAAAAGCTTTATGTTTAGCTGCAGCAGGGGAAAGTGGGCTGGCCTTCAGATATGACTGATCACCCCATCTCTGACAATTAAGGAATGCTAATTGCTTTAAGATATTCAGTTGCCTTTAGTAATCTTGGATAGAAAAACAGAACCTTCCCAATCAGGACTCCCCCTTAGTCTTCCCTATGGAGATCAAATCATTCCTACTCTGATGAGGAAGAACAAGGAAAGGAGAATCATCCCCCGGGGATCATCACCACCCCCCCAGCCCAAATTAGTTCTTCTGTTTATAGGTAAACAGGAGTGAGGGTCCCACTTAAAATTGGTTAGCAAGCAAATTTCCCAGGAAGGGCGGCACTAGGAGTGATCACATACTTCAACTATGCCTTTAATTCAGACTGGGAGAAATTGTCTTTTGAGCTAGGCTAAGAAATAGGATTTAATAAAATAGGGAATAAGATAGGTTGCAGAGTAATATGCTGTAAAGGCTTACAGTGTAATAGTAATTTCCTTAAGCATAAATTTGCCTATATGTATATATGTACACAAATACCTATATTTACACATGTATGCATATACACATAATATGTATGTATGTGTATCTATATTTATATATCTTGTACACAAGTGGTTGTCTACATGTTTTCTCCATTAGAGTCTGAGTTCCTAAAGAAGGCTAGGACCATGTTTTTTTTGCCTTTTTTTGTATTCCCAGCGCTTAGGACAGTGCCCTAAGGGGGGAAAATGGTCCCTTGCCCTCAAGGATCTCACATTTTAATGGAGAGATAACATGAAAACAACTATGCATAAGATACATACAGTGGAATCTCAGAGGGAAGGCATTGAGTGAAGAACAGTTAGTAGGCTCTCGGAAAATTGGACTTATTCTGCTTCAGCCTTCAGGTTATAAATCATTTTTCCTAGTTACTATGGGTATTCTGGTCTCATAGTAACAAGCGAGACATTGCAGTTCACCACCAGAATTTTAAGTGACCTACATTTATATGGAAAGCCACAAGCCCCAGCCCAGCAGGATCAAATGGGGGGAAAATCTGCTCTAGTACTAATTGCTTATCAAATCCAAACAAAATCCAAACCCTTTAGTGTTCAACTTATAAATCTCACCATCTGTATAATTGCTGATTCATTAGGCAGAGTGGCTGCTGAAAGGGACATTTGTTTCCCATCATGCACCAGCCTTTCCATCACTGCAAAAAATGGGATTGCTGGGCACCATATGCAAGCAGGGTTAGAAGGATACAGATTATCTGATAGATAGTCTTCATAAGCATAGGTACCCTTCCTGTCAAGGTTAAAGGGACAGACATAATAGCTTTTACTGGCAGCTTGCAGAATTTATCCTTTTATGGAGAGAAACATGGATCAGAAGCTTATGGTTAAAAACACAAGCCAAATTTGTGTCCACATCTATAAACTGCCAGTCTTGAGACCTTAGAGTTTAAATAAGAATAATGGATTTGAAATCAAAGGACCATCAAATCCTGACTTTGCCATTTGTTCCATGTGTGGCCTTAGGGAAATCAATTAATTGACTTCTCTGGGTCTCAGTTTACTCATCTGTAAAATGACGGATGTAGGATATTCTAGATGATCTCTACAATCCCTTCCAGAGCTCAGCCTATGATCCTCCTTGAATACGAAAAAGCTACTGAAGGGGGTAGTTCACTCACAGTTTCAAGGAAAAGTAGTGATCAACAAGTTCTTACAGCGAACAATCCCCCAGAGGGCTACTTACAAGCTTTTTGTTTTCTCTCCTTAATGTCAGTTAAGTGTTTTCTCTCTTCACAACTCTTCTGCATTAAAAAACAAAATGGATAAACAGGGGGCTGAGCCAAGATGGCAGCTTAGAAGCAGCAAAGCACCACAGTTCCCACACAAACACGCTAAAAAACTCATAAAATGGGACGCTTAAAAGATTTTCAAGCTCCAAAACTCTCCACAAGACAGAAAGCACTACAGGCAGCGCAGCAGGCGGGGCTCTTCGCAGCAAGCTGGGACCCGAAGCCGAAACCCAGCCGGCTCAGGCCCTGGGGCATCGGCGGGGAGCCGTGTCTATAGGAGAGCAGATCAGCTGCACTGGAGGCAGAGTTACCACATTTATCAGGCCAGAAGACAAAAAGGCTAAGAGAAAGGTCAATGGATTTGGCTAACTGGGGAGGAGAAGAGTGGGTCGGCCAAACTGCTCCCAGGGCAAGGAGGCAGCGGGAGGCAGCTGTTGCAGC
>JAQQSW010004384.1:0-14453 GCA_028646575.1 Pseudocheirus occidentalis
TGTCTCAGCCAATAGCATTCTTCCACGTCAAAAGGGGAATTCACACCTTTTCACCAATGAACAGAGTTCTATACTTAACCCTAAGTTACTAGGATCTACTTAACCCTAAGTATATGATCTGCTTAGCCCTTAGTATCTGATCAAACAAATTGATTACCATTACAGCAGTGAAGTGAGGTATCATTTGTAGCAGTTTCAAACCACCCCCAATAGAATAAAAGCTCTTTGAGGGCAGGAACTGCTTTATTTTTTTTTCTTTTGTATCTTCAATATCCATGATGAGATATGTCCACAATGCTCCCAAATAGCACACTTGAATCCTTCATCCTTTATTTCTGCCCTGTCCACCTTAAAAAGACCACAACCTTGGTTGAACTTCATATATTCTTGACCCCTGTGCAAGGCTTAGAAGAACTTTAAGCTGAATTTAAAAAGAAGGTAGGGATTCTGAGAGACGGAGGTGAGCAGCAAGTTCAATCCAGGCATGGGGGGGGGTCAATCGCCTGGGTAAAGATCAGCGGCTGATGGAATTTTGTCTATGAGGGATAGATAGCAAGTAGGTCAGGTAGACTGGAACTTAGAATGTATGATATTAAATTAATCTGGAAAGATAGACTACAATCAGATTGTGAAGGATTCTAAATTGCGAGTAGAATATTTGCATATTATCTTAGAGCAGGTCTGTACAACCTGTGGCCTGCCAAAGGATTTTTGGCAGTCTTAAAAAAATATACAGGATTTTTTCGTGGGCTGCCCAGAACCCTTTGGCAGCTGCCGGTTGTTCAGGTTTGTCTCGGAGACAATAGGCAGTGACTGGTGATTTTAAAGTAGGGGACTGAGTTGGTCAGACCTGTGCTTTAGGAATGTCAATTAGGCAGGTGTAGGCACATAGGCAACTAGGTGGTATAGCGGATAGAGCACCAGGCCTGGAGTTAGGAAGACTCATCTTCCTGAGTTAAAATCCGGTCTTAGACACTATCTGTGTAACTGGGCAAATCAGTAAATCCTGCTTGCCTTAGTTTCTTCATCTATAAAATGAGCTGCAGAAAGAAATGGTAAACCACTTCAGAATGTTTGCCAAGAAAACTCCAAATGGGGTCAAGACTGAACAGCAACAATATGTAAAATGCACAGGAGTGGCAAGAGGCTAGGTGCAGGAACTTCCTTTGTAAAGCCTTGTAATTTCTATCTCTATATCTCTTGAACACATCATTTCTCCAACGTTATGGTCCTCTTCGAGAAGAAAGGGAAAAAAAAACACAACATAGTAAGCACTTAATAAATGCTTATTACCTTTCTTCAAGGAGATCAGTTATGAGGCTATTACAATAGTCTATTTGAGAAATGATTGGGACTTGAACAAGGGTTGTGTCTGCATGCAGGAAGAGAAGAAGATGGGTTCAAGAGATGTAGAGATAGAAATTACAAGACTTTACAACATCTTGGATCCATTGGGTTAGTAAGGAATTGAGGATGACTCTAAGTTATGAACCTGAATGGCTGGTAAAAAGGTGATTTTCCCTACAGAGGTAGGGGAATTAAAGGAGTGGGGTTTTGTTTTGGACATGTTGAGTTTAAAATGCTATAGCACCAATGCAATATTCACAGCACCCATGGTCACTATAAACATACCCACATGGTGCTCAATCACAAAATATAATAGATTCTCCATATAGAAGACAGGAACAAAGCATGCATTCAGACACCAGAAAACCAAATCCCGACACCAGGAAACCTAATCCATCATAGCAACATAGAAGTTAATATACCACAACATAACAGAGAGTCACACCATCCTTTAACCTTCCCACAAACCAACACAAGACCAATATTTACTCACAAGCCTATTTGTCTCCAGTGGAAGAATTCTTTTCTCCCAACTCTCTAGCTTGCTCTGGCTCCCAGCTTCCTGTGGGCTCTGCTCCACTCTTCAGCAGACTCCTCCCACAACAGGCTCCATGTAATGACATTAAGCTTATTAGGGGGTAGAGTTTATTTTCAAAGCAGGGAAAGTCTTCATATTCCCTTAGGCTTATTAAGGGGCAGGAAAGATCTTCAAATTCCCATTCTCTTCACAAATGCCAATGGATAAATAAATGTATCAACCCAATAAATATTAGTTGAATGAATGCAGTTTTTTTAAATGAATCCTTCATTTACTTAATGATATCTTTTGACATAGCTAATGACTATTAACTAGCTATTATGCTTAGAAATTCTATCATTGCTGCCATCATTTTGACTAGCAGCCACTCTGAAAACTGCAGCTGGTAATTTTCTTCAGACTTTGACTTTTATGGCTTCGAAGCAGCTTTTTAAAGACTCTAACAACTTAGTCACATAGTTTTAAAACTTTCATTATGGCTGTCCCAGCTTGACATCTCTCTTGATTAATATGTTGTGTTTTCCAGATGAGGAAGTATAATTTCCCTTATATAATCTATATATGTAAAAGCAAAGAAGGGGCTACATTATGGTTACATGAGGCAGGATGTCAAGACACAGTAAATGCTTAGAGAAACAAAACCAAATGAAAGGTCTCTGCTGAGGGAAAAGGGATATTTGGATGAAAATAAAGCACTCTGACATAAGGCTTCTATTGGTTCAAGCAAAAATATGTCATCTGAAAACCCCATATTCAGTTCACATTTAGGGGGGGAAATCACCCAGGGAAGATAAGAAATAAATGAGTTTAATTTATAGCATTGAATGTCTAACAAGAATGACATCAATTGTGGAATTACTAACTGTGTTTAATGAGAGTTCATTAAAAACAAATTTTAATCCATCAATTTTAAGCAAATGAGAGAAGTATAAATGTGGGTCTTTCCCAGATCTTGTGAGATGGGAAAAAAAGAATACAATTTTACATTTTTACTTCAAGCAAGAGAAGGATGTTCCCCAAGGGATTTTGACATTGTCCCTCCCTTGGCTTCCTCTAGGAAGATTGTTTCTTTGTCAAGAATGGAGAGGGTCCAGTGAGGATCAATTCAAGCAGGTCACATAGAGTTTTTCTCACTCTGTCCAAATTCATGATTAAGTTTGTGAAAAGTCTTTTGGGGACTGTTGGCTTTGACTTTTATGGCTTCGAAGCAGCTTTTTGAAGACTCTAACAACTTAGTCACATATATATTTTAAAATTTCCTCTGATAGAATAAAATGTGAAGAGAAGAGTATTCTTAACTGGATTACTTTGGACACTGCACCTTTCAAGAAAAAAATAAAATTATGGAAAATATAAGCAGAATATGAGGTTACTTGGTTTTTGTTGCCATTGTTTGCTTTTTGGAGGGCAATTGGGGTTAAGTGACTTGCCCAAGGTCACACAACTAGTTTTTGTGTTAAGTATCTTAGGTCAGATTTGAACTCAGGTCCTCCTGACTCCAGGACCAGAGCTCTATTCACTGTGCCACCTAGCTGCCTCAGTTGATTTTTTTTAATGTAGTCATTGGACCTAGTGTAATTCTGATGCTTTATCACCTATTACCAGAACTCCATCTATATAACAAACTTCATTAATCTGATGCCTAGAACTTCAAATTTTCAGTAATATTTTGCCTGAATTTAAAATGACCATCTTTCTTCTGATTCATGAGATTGATTCCTAAAAGGGGCTTGAAAGACCATCTAGTACACTGTCCTAATTGTGTTAATGAGAAAACCAAAACCCCAAATTGGTGAGCCATTGCTCAGGATGCAACCCTGGAATCAAAACTGAAATAGACTGCTAATAAGTCCAGTAGTCTTTTCCCATTACTCTACCATATCTATTGTGTGACCTCAATAACAAAATCCCCCAAATCTCCAAGATTTTCCATGACAGATAAACTTGAGGAGCCAGACTTTGCATTGCAATTTAGAATCTAGATTACGCAGATTAGATCCCTCCACCTTGAAAAATGCCAAGGAAATAAAAGTATAAATTAAACTTTATGGTTTTTACAATGGATAAGACACTGGCCATATAGTTAGGAAGTTCTAATCCTACCTCAGGCTCTTCCTGTGAGACCCTAGACAAGTTACTTAATCTCTGTTTTCTCATTTTTGTCAGCTGTAAAATGGGGAGTTTTAATGCTAAGGACTCTTCTACCTCTGTCTAAGATCCTATGACAATTAAGCTGTAGATTTCCTTATTTTTGCATAGTTCCTTAATTTTCCACCTAGGAGGACACACATTTCACTCATATCTTCCACCCTGTTCTCCCGCCTGATTTTACTTCTAATTTACTTCTTGTACGCATCTGATTTGTTGCTTTTCCAAGTCTTTGCTTTACTGACTTTTTCTTCTTTTCCTTTTCCTGAAAAACAGGATTTATTGTGCATCTCTATATTTTTCAAGTGTTCAACTCTACTTATTACCAAAAACTTTGCTGGATGAATTATTTTTACAATGACTCTATAAGGAATTTGAGAACTGGTAAGTTCCTAAGTTTTGTATAGTATGACCTGATGCTAACTTTAAAAAACAAATATTTCCAGGTTTTGGTTTTATGTTACCTTCATTTCAAACATACTCACTTATTTATTTAATTTAAAAAATCTAGGACACTTTATTCTTTGTCCTACATAGTTTTCATTTATGATTTCTTGAAATAGAGCTCTGAAAAAACAGGCTTTTAAAAAAGCCCATTGTGATTCAAATTGAGCTATAGGACTGTACCTTTAGCCCCAGATCATTCTATCTTTCACTGAATGGTCAATAATAAGCCATAGCCCAAGCCTCAGTTGCTCATCATTTGGATTTTGATGGCTTAGAGTGAGTGTAAATAGCAATTGTTTTCTCTTCTCACCTGAAACTCAGAGGGTCTTTCTCTCCCACATTGATCCTTTTGTGATGGTAAACTAAATCATCTTTTGTCTCAATTGTTACTTAGCCCTTAGTCATTAAATGGGTGATGCCTCAGACAAACTTAGACCTTCTGAAAGACCTTCATTTAGAGAAGTCAAGGTCATCCACTGCATCCTGGGTCATCACCAATCATCTTGACTTTTAAAGTCTTGCCATTAAATTTTGACGACTCCAAAGGATACAGTGAGGCTGATGACTTTGCACAGCTCTGCCTCATTTATATTTAATTCCCGAGCATGTCAAGACATCACTCTCTCGATGTCATTGGTCTTCTTTGAAACAAAGGACAAACAACCAAACAAACCAACAAACAATCCATACAGATTTACCTATCTCATGCTCAGCTTGTCAATGATTTGGGTATAGAAAGCTTATTATGGCTGGCAATTAGGTTGAGGTATTATCTCCTATTACAAGAGAAAAATTCCTGAAAGAGAGCATTAAATTCATTTTAATTTAACAAACTATTAAGTACCCAATTTATGCAAAACACTGGTAGGCTATGGATGGGAGTTACGAGGAGAGGTGCAAAGTTTAGACAAAAAACAAGCTTCCTAGCTCAGTTTACCTTTGCTTAATGCCAGGATGAGACATGAAACCATTATTCAACACTAGCAACTTAATGTGAGATGGCTGATCCTGTCCGTTCTACTAAGAGAACTTTTCAGAATATAGGTTTTACTAGAAGGAAACTGGAGAGTAGGCAGCCCTAACTAGAGAAGGGTTCAGGTGATAACTAGTAAACAGGAAGTAAACTCCAGGAGAAACCAAAAACAAGCACCAAATAGGAGTGGTCAGGAGATGTCAAAGAAATACTAAAAGTTAGTAAGGTAGTTTTGAGGTCCCTGCTCCCAATAAACATAGGCATTTAATAAATGTCTTTCTAACTTTTAGTATTTGTTAAGTTATTTAAATTAAAGCATTTATTAAATTCCTAATGTATACCAATTAATTAAATTAAATTAAATTAATTAAATAAATCAAATTAAATTAAGTAATTTACAAATGTACAAAATTAAATAAATTAAAGCATTTATTAAATGCCTAATATGTAACAGTCACTGGAAATACAAAAACAACATTGAATGGTCATTGATTTCATTATAAAATAAACATAAGGTAATTATGTGGGGAAGGGAACTATGGCTTGGGTGATCAGGAAAGACTTCATGAAGAAGAAAGCACTTGAGCTAAGTTTGGAAGGAAATGGATTTTCTGAAAAGCAGAGGAAAGGAAGTTGTCCTTGCATTCAAGGCATAGCTGATAACCAATGTAAGGATCAGAAGATAGGAGATAGCACTGCACGTGTGAAGAAATGCAAGAAGGCCAGTTTGTCTGGACTGTAGTGTGTAGCAAGGGAAATGGTATATAATAAAGCCAGAATTCTAGGCTTTCTCACTTTCTACCTGACTACCTAGTACTGGTCTCCTGTCTAGGCATGGGTCCTCCCCCTACAGCAGTCTAGAAATCTCAAGGGATCTCAGGCTCTACTTCCTTCCTGATGGTGTGTGCTGATTGTCCCTTCCCTACCCTTAAACAGTGGTCAAACTTTCAAAATCTTGGAAATCTCAGGGTGACATCTCAGGTGAACTTCATAGTGCACCCTTGCCCTGCCTACAAAAATCGCTAGTTATGACTGTCAAAAAGGTAAATTTTGACTACTTAGGAAGACAAATTTATATAGAATTTCAAATTGCTTTACACATGTGCTGTCGTTTGATCCTCCTTGGTGAGGGCGTAGAAATCAGCAAGCATTAGTTTAACAGGTACCTACTATGTGCCCAGCATTGTGCTAGGCATCAGGGCTACAATTTCATAGAATCAAGCAATCCTTACTTCCCCATTCTAATGGGGAAGATAAAAAGCACATGTATAAATGTATACAGAATAAATATAAATAAAATAATACAGAGTAGTTAAATCCAAGTGCTACCAGGCTTGTCTGGTCATGATCAGTTTCCCTAACATACAGATAGATGTCCTTGAGGGCCCTTTACAGCAAGTCCAGATTGCCTAACAAGGAGGCCACTGCCTTTCTTACCATGTGGGTGGGAATAGTGACCTTTGATTGGCTGCCTGAATCTTTAAAATTGGTGAGACTGAGTCTTGCTGTTGCTCTCCTTCTGGTCACTCTTCATCCAGAGGGTGAAGATCACAACACTCAAGCAGCATAGGTACAATGAACTGAACTGGTGAGAGGGGAAGGACTCCCTTCCCCTGCTTTCTCTCTTTTACCCTGGCTCTGAGAAATGGGTCTTAGGGTATTTCTTTCTATTTTGTATCATTTGTCCTTCCCAGTTTTGGGTGCCAGAGGTAATTCCCACTGGACTACAGAGTTGGAGCTATCGTGACCTTAGAGCCAGAATTCCAGAAGGGATAACAGAGCTAGCCAGCCTAGTATGGAAGCCCTGAGCAACCAGGGTGCCTCGTATTTGAATCCTAGGGAGTTGAGGTTTGAATATTTGAAACTGAGTCTGTGCTTTATAGAGAATAAGCTAAGCTATGATATTAGTTCCTTTCCCAGAGACTGAGTTGGTACATAGGAGTGGTCTGTGTTGTACAAGGTAATTGAAGAAGTTGGGGAGGGGTCAGGAAAGACTCTCTGCAGAAACTGGTGCTTGAGCTTTAGTCTTAGAGAAAGAGAGGGATTCTCTGGGGCAGAGGTGAAAAGGAAGTACATAACAGGCATGGGCGATGGCCAGTGAAAAGGCAGAGATGGAAGATGGAGTATGAGAAATGAGAAACAGAGAAAAAGCTAATTTGACTGGATCACAAACTCTCCAGTAGGACTGGAGAGATAGGTTGGGATTAAGGTTTTAAAAGCCAGATAGAAGAATTTATATTTTATCCTAAGGGAGAAGAAGAGGTATTATAACTATTACTAGTTATAATAATAACTAATTAAGACCCATTCAGTCAACCTGCACTTATTAAGTATCTACTGCATGCTAGACATTATTCTCAGAACTGAGGAGACAAAGAAAGGCCAAAATACAGTCCCTGGTCTCAATGAGGTCATATTTGAATGGGAAATTGTAACTTGTCCATAGCTGAATATCTAAAAAGTATGAGTTGGAATTAAAGCCAGATTTGTCCTGACTCTAGGACCAACATTCTTTCTACTACACCTTTATTTTCCATATATTTCACAGTTTTTCTTCTACCCAGCCATCCCTATTCATAAATTAAATAAATAGCCACATGCAAAATCTAAACACCTCCCATTTTCATTAAACTAAAGGAAAAAAGGTGGCTGTTACTCAATGGAAGCTAGGCTAGCCTGTGGAAGATGATCTCCCTGTGAAACATGCTCTTTAGCCTTCTGGATGAGCTGAGAGCTCATGAATGCATTGTGCTGAATGCATCAATCAGCAGACATTTACAGAGTGTCTCTTACATACATAGCGCTGTATAACTGCTGAAGGAGTTTACAATTTAGTTGTTTAATCATAAAATTGAGGAATGAGCATAATCTTAGTTTTATGCTCTGAAAGCTTAGCTTATTAGGCCCGAAGAGCAGAAATTTGCTCTAGCTGCTGGTGACTTGTCCAAAGTAGGGAAAGGCCTGGTCTTATTGGAGAAGATAATGGGAGAAATGAAAGGTCCATTTGGGAATGACACAACATTGCAAAGGATAGAGTTTAGTCATAAAAGGACACTGAAAGAATCCTAGAATGACTTGCAGCAGTTCTCAACCTGTGGGTTATGTTCAATTTGTAACAATGAAAATACATCCTGCATATCAGATATTTACATTGCGATTCATAACAGTAGCAAAATTACAGTTATGAAATAGCAACAAAAATAATTTCATGGTTGGGGGTCACCAGAACATGAGGGACTGTATTAAAGGGTCAAGGCATTAGGAAGGTTGAGAACCACTGACTTAGAGAAAACAGTCCTCTTCCTCTCACACCATTCCCTCCTCCCCTTTAGTAAGAAGGACTTTAAACTATTCTGGGGCATGTCTTCTTGTATTATAATTTTGTCTATGTGAAGAGAGCAATGGGATTTCGGCCAAATAGCCAGAACCCTGGTGTGCTTCTTATTCTATTAAAAATGACCTTACGACTCATAATACAAAGAAACACTCAGGTGCATTCTCTTCGTAGTTTTCTCACCACAAATAGGCTTCCTCCTTTTCTGCCATGATTCACTGAATAATCAGGCACAGGGGTCAGTGAAACTAATAAGCTAGCAGGGAAATAATTCATCATTTAATATCAGCCCATTAACTTGCACCTGCCATGAACTGAATGAATCCTTGGGAAATAAACGGCTCCAAGAACCAGAGCAGACTATTATGTAAATATTATTTTTAGGGTTGCCAATAACAATAAAAATAATTTCTCACCCACAATTTAGAGGCATTAGGGGTCTAGAGAAAGAGGGCTGATAAGTTTAGTTAGAGACAAAGAAATGACTCTGCTGCATATACTGGGAGGGATTTTTTTTTACTATTCCTTTAAATTAGATTTATTTGTTGATCTCACAATAGCTGCCATTTTTAAAGGATTTTAAAGTTTGCAAAACACTTTATATATCTTATATCATTTGATCCTCAGAAATATCCTATGAGGTAGGTGCTATTATAATCCCCTCTTTTATAAATGAGGAAACTGAGGCTGGAACAGATTAAGTGACTTGCTCAGGGTCACACAACTAATATCTGAGACAGGATTCAAATTCAGATGTTCCTGTTCCACAATCCAGTGCTTTCTGATGATCCTTTTGAATCCATAAAACCAAATATACTTTATTCCAAATTATATAACTCTTTAGAGTGGCTGTTCCATTTTCTTCAGAAGTCATAGAACTTTATAGTTAGAAGATGTCTTAGAAATCATCTAATTCAAATTCAACCTCTTTAATTAGCAGATGAGGAAGTAAAGGCCCAGGAAGTTTTATGACTTAACCAGTGCCACTCAGCTAATTAGTGGCAGATCAAAATCTAGAATTCCATGCCTCCCCATCCCAGTCTTCTTTACATTATATTACACCGAACTGAGAGAGAAAGAGAGAGAGAGAGAGAGAGAGAGAGAGAGAGAGAGAGAGAGAGAGAGAGAGAGGGAGAGAGAGAGGGAGGGAGAGAGAGAGGGAGAGGGAGAGATGGGAGAGAGAGAGGGAGAGATGGGAGAGAGAGAGGAGACAGAGAGAGACAGAGGAGAGCCAGAGACAAAGAAGACAGACAGACAGAGAGGAGAGAGAGAGAGAGAGAGAGAGAGAGAGAGAGAGAGAGAGAGAGAGGAGACAGAGACAGTCAGACAGACAGACAGAGAATTTGAATTACTGCCAACATCCCTGGGGATAACAAAAATAACTAGAGGTGTTGTTTCCTTCTGATACAGAATATGGTCTAACTTCAATGATTGGCCATCTCCCCTGATCTAGACATAAAAGTCAAATGGTTCACTGCAAATCTGAAGCCAGAAAATTTCCACTACAACAAAATGCCCAATTTACTTGGTTGTCCTCAGGCACAAAACAGCAAGCAGTGATGCACAGTTTACGTCATTATAATGACGAACAACTGACTCAGGTTAGAAATGTGTTTTCTTGTTTCTGTAAAGAAAAAAAAAAGCACAGTGGTCCCTACAATTAAAAAGGAATTGAGACTGCTGCAGAAGTGATGTACCTGGTGTCATGCTGTCAGCAATACGCATGTTGAATTCACCAGAACATGTTGTTTATTAATAGAAACGTCATTCTGGCATTCAAAGAGCAGAGAGGAGGTGGATATTGCTGGGACATGAGTCTGACACACTAAATAATTCAATACAGAGGAATAGAGGGACCATCTATCTCCTCAGTGCAGGATGTCTGATTAAGACTTACTTGCTTAGGGTGGGAGATTGAAGGGGAAAGGCAGGACAGGATGAGAAATCAAGTGTCAGAGAAGGGTGGCCTACCTGCTCTAACATATAGCCTGGTTTGATGTAAGCCACGCATCCATAACCCAAGGGATTTAACAAGGTATACGGTTTGGGAGACCAAGTATCATTCTTCATCCTTTGCTCCTTTGCTTCTACCTACCATTCTCAACTCACGATTTGAGATCTCATTTTTCTACCTTGGTGACCATATTTGTTAAGGTCATGAATACAGGCCACTAAGCACTTTCGGAATAATTCAGTTATAGGATCTAGGGCTGTCTGTCAGGTCATCTAATCTAACTTTCACATGTACAGAGGAAAAAATTGAGGCACAAAGGAGTTAAGTTGCTTGATGGAGGCAACATAAGCACCAAGTGAAAGAGCTGAGATTGGCTTACTGGTCTTCTAATTTCAGAGCCAGTCTTCTTTTATAGTCCGGTGCCCGTGCTCCTCTAGTACACCACACTGCCTTTAGATGCAATTTAAACTGTTGAGTTTCATATTATTTTGGTACCTAGAAATACACAGACACTTTCTCAATTCTTCACCTACAAAGCACCATCTTGCTTCTCTCCAGTTAGCATAATCAGTACTTCAGTATTTCTGCCAACTCTGTCAACTCCCTTGAAAATGTAGCACAGGAATTAATAAATCCAATGTGGTCTCTTTTGTCACACCCATTGCCTGTTCTATTTATCCAAGCATGAGAATAGTTTCTAGATCAGAATAAATACCACTTGGGACAGTCTTGAGTAGTGTCAATCTGAACTGAAAAAATGCCAACCGAATTAACATCATCACTAACAGCCTTCTTCTAACACTGCCAATAATACACTTCATTGTTGTCTTAGTAAGTATTACTTAAATACTTCCCCCTCACCCACTCTTTTTCCTCTAGAGCACTAAACAATAACACTTTCAGAGGTAAAATGAAGAACTGGGAAAAAATAACTTTGGAATGGTAAGGGATGGAGAAGCATGATGGGAAATAAGAGGGTGGCAAAATAGCTGGAAAAATTCTTAAATCCAAAAATATCGATTTTTTTACTTTATGAATTGAATGAACATTGGAATTTTTAAAGCATTTAATTTAATAAATATTTAACACATTTTTAGAAGAGTATATTAGAAAAATGATATAAAAATTGTAAAGCACAGTATGTGGTACGTGGTAAACCCTATATAAATGTTAGTAGTTATTGTTGTTATTATTATTATCATTACAGTAACAATGGGAGGAGGAGGTTGGCTAACCAAGACAAAGAAAGGGTAAGTCAGTTAACCATGTGAAAATTTAAAAAAAGGCTCAGTACCATATTTGATATCCGATCCAACCGGATGAGTCAATTTGTGAAACTGTGAAAAATCTGTGAAATTTTTTTGTGAAAATTGTGAAATCTTTGAAAGACGGAAAGGACACAACTTTATATAGTTAAATAATGATGGTTTCTGGGAAATAGGAAGAAAGATCTCGAAGCAATAAGAAAAGCTTTAAAGGTAGAAATGTGAAGGCAAGATCACTCTGAAAAGTTTAGAAGTACATTGAAAAACCAATCCCTTATCTGCTGTGAGATAAAACAGTACTTGTTTGCACGTATCACTCATCTTCCTCAGAGAATTCAAAGGTCAAATTCATTCTAAAGTTATATTTAAACCAGTGTTTCTAGAAACAGTTCTAGACACTAGAAATGTGTGATATTATAGAAATACAGGGTAAAAATAGACCCTTTGAGTTCTGCAAACTTTATTATCTTCATTTTATGGTTGGGGAGACCGAGGCAGACAAAAGTTAAGTGATCTGCCCAGCTAGTGTCTTAGGTCAGATTTGAACTAACGTCTTCCTGGCTCCAGATCCAGAGTGTTATTCCTTGCACCACCTACTCGTGATGAAAAGGGCAGAAAAAGGAAGAGCACACTTTTCAACAGTAAATGTTTCTGTGTATAAGGAAGGGGTTTGCAGTTCTGTGGGGTGGAGTAATTCTTTTTTTAAAGCACTTTGTTTCAAAGTAAGTTTCCCCATTTCAGAACAGACATTGGAATACGTGAGCTCAATAGTCCTTTCCAGTTCAATGATTATTGGTATGGGCTAGATATATGAGAAATTATCCTATGTTCAAAGGTTTCCAGGTCAGAAAATCCTCAAAAGTGGCTTGGTTACCTGGATTAGTGTTTAAACAACTCTGGTAAAATGTCAGGAAATTGTCCCCCCTACCCGCTTTAACTTAAACTGTACCTTTTCTGTTTTCTAGATGTCCTGGGAGGCTGCAGTTGCTGGGTGGGCTCCTCCTCCCACACACAATTCTCCAAGGTAAAACCTTTCACCGATGGTGCATTACACGTCCAGTTCTGACAGTGTGAACTAGACACGCAGCCTCCTCCAGTTCTTGAGTCATTTAAGGATTTCCCATATTCTCAGTGTGAGTACTCCCCTTCATCAGCACAGGCAGCAGGCATTCACTGCCTCAGTAACTAACACATATAGTGGTGCAGTGGGTAGAAAAGCTGAACCGTAGTCAAGCAGACCTAAATTCGAATTTGGCCTCAGATATTTATATGTGTGTGACCCTGGGCAAGTCACTCCACCTCTATCTACCTCTATTTCCTCATCTGTAAAAAATGGGACAATAATATCTGCCTCAGAGTTATGAAAATCAAATGAGATAACAAATATAAAATACTTCGTAAACCTCAAAGTATGACATAAATGCTAGCTGTTAACTGTTATGTGATGCTTTAAGGTCTGCAAAGCACTTTACATATATCACATGATTTTATCCTTATAGCCTTGTAAATTAAGTGCCCTTATTATCTCCATTTTATCGATGAAGAAACTGAGGCTGAGAAAGGGTAGGTGACTGATCCAAGGTCACACAACCAGTAAGTGTGGTGGTATTCTAACTCAGGTCTTCCTGACCCAGTGTCAAGTTCTCTAGCCACTGCACCACCTGGCTGCTTCATCAGGATGGTCTTTTTTTTTTTTGCCTTTGGGAGGGCAATTGGGGTTAAATGACTTGTCCAAAGTCACACGACTAGTAAATGTGTCAAGTGTCTGAGGCCAGATTTGAACTCAGGTCCTCCTGACTCCACGGCTGGTGCTCTATTCACTGCGCCACCTAGCCGCCCCCAGGATAGTCTTTTTGAGGAGCTGTGGCTGAGAAATTCATCATCCTCTGGTCAACCTTTTTGTGACAAACTTCCCTTTAACTGCTCTTCCTTAGACACATAGTCTCTTACCGGCCCAAACCTGTCTCCAGTTTGGCAGAACCTACTGGAGCCAGTGTTCTGCCATAGCCTTCAAGAAAGCATTATAATCTCCCCACCACAATGAGGCATCAGGAGCTTGAGTAGGGGAAGAGGACATTAGTCTTCTGAAAAAAATTTTTTAAAAAGCTTTTGCTTTCTTCTTATGCACTCTGGATCGTATGAGCCAATGTCCTAACGGATTCAGTATTTGTTTAGAAGACGGGGCACCATCTGTGTGTGAAGGCCCTTGACTTTGGAATCCCTTCCAACAAAGTTCAAATTTATTGACCTACACCCAGAATAATCTCCCTCAAACACTATTTTCATTATGTCATCCCTTCCCCTAAGGAACTTGCAATTGTTTTCTGTTGCCTGATATATTGAATCCGAATTAACCTAGTATTCATAACATTCCTTCAATGACATCTCCTGAATCTTTCAGCTCACTGAAAGCCTGTACACTGGCCCTCTCCTCCAACTAAACAAAG
>JAQQSW010004385.1:0-14452 GCA_028646575.1 Pseudocheirus occidentalis
TTGGGCAAGTCACTTAACCCTGTTTGCCTCAACTGTAAAAGGGAAATGATAATAGCATCTATCCCCCGGGGTTGTTATGAGGATATGAGAAATGAGGAATTGAGATAATAATTATAAATTGCTTCACACATAGAAAGTGCTATATAAATCTTAGCTATTCTTAGTATTCAATGTTAAAGTTCTGGAGAAATGTGAGCTTTTAACATTAATAAGAGTAATAACTCCCGTTTCTCTAGTATTTCAAGATTTCATAAAGTCCTTTCTTCATAACTACCTAATAAGGTCAAGGCAGGATAAGTACAGGCCTGTACTCTCCTAACGTTCAGATTCAACCATTCAATTGAACAAACATTTATTAAGCACCCACTGCATACGCCTCACAACTCGCAGAGTACCGTGGTAGGCACTGGAGGTGATACAAAATTTAGGTAAGACTCGCTTCCTGACTTCACAGTGCTTTCATTACGAAAGGAGGACATAGTCATAGTACTCAACAGGAAAATGAAATGTACTTATGAGACCAATTACTGACCCAGGAGGATCAGAAAAGGCTTCCTAGAGAAGAGAGCATTCCAGGTGGGCTTTAAGACATGGGCAGGGGGTGGCTAGGTGGTGCAGTGAAAAGAGCACTGGCCCTGGAGTCAGGAGGACCTGAGTTCAAATCCCACCTCAGACACTTGCCACACTTACTAGCCGTGTGACTTTGGGCAAGTCACTTAACTCTAACTACCCTCCAAAAAAAAAAAAAAGACATGGGCAGGAAAGCAATAGATGCAAAAGGAGAGGGAATAGCAAATTTTAGGAATAAGGGACAGCATAAACAAAGGCCCAGAGCCAGAAAGTTCACAAGGATGGTTCCAGAGCACTTCTTGTTCCGTTCTTTCAGTTGTGTCCAACTCTTCATGAGCCCATTTGGGTTCTTCTTGGCGAAGATACTGGAACGAGTTTGCCATTTCCTTTTCTAGCTGATTTTACAGATGAATAAATTGAGGCAAACAGGGTTAAGTGACTTGCCCAGGGTCACACAGCTAGTAAGTGTCTGAGGTCACATTTGAACTCAAGATGAGTGTTCCTGACTCCAGGCCCAGAGCTCTGTGCACTCTGGTGCCCCCTGGCTGCCAGAGCAGAGAGTAGCCCTGTTAAGTAGTATAACAGCCTGAAGATCATTCTATCCTTAATTGCATAAGGCCTAGGTTTGAATTCCAGATCTATCTAACTATTGCTGCCTCTGTGATTTGGAGCAAGTCATTTCATCTATCAAATGATGATTTGGGACTAGTTGAGCTTTAAGGTCCTCCTCCACATCAAAAAATCCCATGAGCCAGAATTTGTAAGGGAGACAAAATATAGTCCAGTTTGCCTGGATCAGAAAGTATATGGAGGGAAATATGAGAAAAGGCTGGGAGAAAGGATCTTAAATGGCATGGACTTTACTCAGCAAGAAATAGGGAGCAACTGAAAGAGGAGTTAACCAAAGGTCAAATAGAGGATGCAGGGCCAGGCCAACCAGTGTCACGCAACTAGTAAGAGGAAAAACTGGGACCTGGATCCTGGTATTCCAGCTCCCCACACAAGGCCCTTTCTGATTCCTCATGATGTATCCTGTCCTGCCCAGCTCAGCTTCACTTATCGTAGCTTCTGAGTGACTTTGCTGAGCCCCACACTGCACAATGAAATATGTGCTGATGTCACAGTGTTTCCACCCAAGGAAACAAGACTGTTGGAGTTCCCTATGACTACCTCTTGACATTGTCTGGGTGTCCTGGGTGCTCTTCTGAGTTTGTGCATCATGATTTCATAGGCTTTAGACTAGCAAGGAGGCCTACAGATAACTGAGTCCAAACCCCTCATTTTATAAATGAAGAAACTGAGACCTACATAGAGAAATGTGCCCAGTCACATAGGTTACATAGTAAGTAGTGAGGGTAGGAAACAAACCCAAGTTGTCTGGCTCCAAATCTAGGACCCTTTTCTACTTTGATTTTCCTATCGTCAGGAGTCCATAGGGTTCAATAGCAAAATGGCCCCCAGCTCATAGCCCAAGGTACTTATAGACTCTTAAGTCCAACAAGGATACAAAAAAAAAAAAAACACCTAAAAGATGAAGAGGATTCTAGAATCTCAAGGCCAGGAAAAACCTCGGAGAGCATTCTAGACCAACATGGACAGTGCTGGAAAATCCACTTCCTGGTGTCCCTGACAAGTTGTCCTCTGTTTAAAGATCTCCTCAATGATGAGGCGCTCACTGCCTCCTTATTCTACTTAGGGACAGCTCTCAGTATTAGAATGTCTTCCCAGTTCTCTGATATCCTACTAAAGGTATAGAATCATTGTTCAAAATGTCTTTGAGAGGAGGCTATTTAAGTTAGGTTTGCACAGTGTAACAAAATCATCCTCCCTACAACTACTACTCATTGCATTTCATCCTGAAGGTCAGGCAAAGAAAGTTTAATCACTCTTCCATATGAATAAATGATATTTATTAAGCATCTACTACAAGCCAAGCCCTAAGGAAACAAAGACAAAAGAATGGGATAATCCTTAATCAGAATAAACTTCCACTTTACCAAAGTACTGTGGTACAGTGGAAAGAGACATTGGATTTGGAGTCAGAGAACCACAGCGAATCCTTCCTCTGTGTGATCTTGGAAAAGTCATTTCCCTAATCCAAGCCTTGGTTTCCCCTGCTGTAAAATGAGGAAATGACAATAGATTAGTTCTAAAGTATCTTCCCATTAAAAACCTTCTGCATCCCCAAGATCTATCACAAAGCCTCCCACACAGTAGGCCTCTAACACATGTTTATTAATTAAACTGACTTGAGTGACACTTAGAAACCAAAAAAGCTGCCATTGCATGAGCATGGAACTACCACTAGATTTTGAGACAGGACCTAAGTTCAAACCCAGATTCTACTGCCTCCTCTCTGTTTAACCTTGAGCAAGTCACTCCATCTCAATCTACTCATCTGTAAAATTAAATGATTGGACTAGGTGATCTCAAAGGTCCCAATGATCTTTAAGTTTTAGTATTCTACAATCCAAAAGTTGGCTCCATTTGGGCTATATTCAGAAATGTATAGAGTCGAGGATAAAGGAGAACATCCCACTCATTTTTGTCTTAGCCTGTCCCCATAAGAAGTATTGGATGCAATTCTAGGTACATCATTTGAAGGAGTCACTGAGTAAAATACTTGGGAATCTACATGCTGAGACAAACCCAGAAACTGTATGAATACAATTACCAAACACTTTTCTCATGAATAAAATCAGACCTAAACAACTGGAGAAATATTAATTGCTCATGGGAGGCTGAGCCAACATAATAAAAATGATAATTTTCCTAAATTTGTTTACTTATTCAGTGTCATACCAGTTAAACTACCAAAAATTTACTTTATAGAACTAGAAAAAAATAACAAAATTCATCTGGAAGAATGAAAGGTCAAGAATATCAAGGAAGTCAATGAAAAAATAAGTGAAGGAGGAGGCCTCACAGTACCAGATCTCATCAAAACAATCTGGTACTGGTTAAGAGGCAGAGTGGTGGACCAGTAAAATAGATTAGGTACACAATACACAGCAGTGAATGACCATAGTAATCTAGTCTTTGAGAAACACAAAGATCCAAATTTGGGGGATAAGAATGCACTATTTGACAAAAATTGCTGGAAAAACTGGAAAGCCATGTAGCAGAAACTAGGTACAGACCAACATCTGATACCATATACCAAGACAAGGTGAAAATGGGTAGATGATTTAGACATAAAGGGTGATAGCATAAACAAATTAGGGGAGCATGGAATATTTTACCTGTCAGATTAATAAATGATGGAAAAATTTATGACCAGATGAGATAGAGAGCATTACAAGATGTAAAATAGATCATTTTTATTATATTTAATTAAAAGATTTTGCACAAACAAAACCAATGCAGCCAAGGTTAGAAGGGAAAAAGGAAAATTAAGAAAAAGATTTTATAGTGTATCTTTGATAAAGGCTTTGTTTCTCAAATATGTAGTGAACTGAGTCAAATTTATAAGACTATGAATCATTCCCCAGTTGATAATGGTCAAAAGATATGAATAGGAAATGTTTGGAAGAAAAAATAAAAACCATTTATAGTCATATGAAAAAATGCTCTAAATCACTATTGATTAGAGAAATGCAAATTAAAACAGCTCTGAGGTATCACCTCACACCTATCAGATTGGCTTATATGACAGAAAAGAAAAATGACAAATGTTGGAGAGAATGTGGAAAAATTGGAACACTAATGCACTATTGGTAGAGTTGTGAACTGATCCAACAATTCTAGAGAGCAATTTGGAACTATGTCCAAAGGGCTATGAAACTGTACACACTCTTTGACCCAGCAATATCACTGGTAGATCTGTATTTTGAAGACAGCAAAGGAAAAGGAAAAGAATCTTTATGTACAAAAATATTTATTTTTTGTGATGGCTAAGAATTGGACATTGAAGGAATGCCCATCAATTGGGGAATGGCTATACAAGTAGTGTTATATGATTGTGATGGAATTCTACTGTGCTATAAGAAATGATGAGCATGATCATTTCAGAAAAACCTGAGAAGATGTATATAAACCGATGCAAAGTCAAGTGAGCAGGATCAGAAGAACATCGTACATAGTAACAGCAATATTATGTGATGATCAACTGTGAATGACTTAACTATTCTCAGCAATACAATGATCCAAGACAATTCCAAAGGACTTATGATGAAAAATGCTATCCACCTCCAGGGGAAGAACTGATGGAGTCCAGATTCAGATTGAAGCTTACTTTTCAAACTCTATTTTTCTTGGGAGATTTTTTTCTTTGGTTGGTTTTAGGTCTGTGTTTTCTTTTACAATATGTCTAATATGGAAATATACTTTGCATGACTGCACATGTATCAAGCATATATCAAATTGTTTGCCTTCTCAAGGAGTCAGAGAAGAAGGGAATTTAGAACTCATGAATGTTAAAAAGTGTTTTACATGTAATTTTAAAAGATAATATAACATTTTGAAATTAAGAAACAAAAAAGAGACTGAAAATTAGAAGCACATGTAGAGGAGGATGACCAGGATTGGGAAAGCATTCAAAGCTATGTCAGTTGAAGGTACTGTGGATGTTTAGCCTAGAGAAGACTTAGTGAAAACACTGAATTTAAGTGTCTAAATAGCTGTCATGAAGAAGAGAGATAGTACTTGTTCTGATCAGACCAAGAAGGGGCAACAAAGAGAGGGAATTACGTCTACAGAGGTAGATTTCATACATGGGAAAATAGCACACACACACACACACACACACACACTTCAGTAGCTCCCTACTACCTCCAAGATCAAATATAAAATCCTCTGTTTGACTTTTAAAGTCTTTCATAAACTCAGCTGACCCTTTCTTACCTTTCCAGTTTTCTTGCACCTTAATTCCTCAGCATACTCTGTGATTCAACATAGCTTTTAATTTTTTTCTTTTTCTTTTCTTCTTTTTTTTTTCTCTGCTCACAGAATCACAGAACATCAGAACCAGAAAGGACTAACACGTTATAGATACTGTCTAATCCAACTCCTAACCGAACAAGGTTTTTTGCTCAAAGATATTCAGACACGGAAAAATCCTCCCCTCCAATGAAGATCGTTCCACTTTTAGACAGCTCTCCGGTGTTTTTCCTTACACCAATGAATCAATCTCATTGTAACTTCCTCACATTGTTAGACGAGACATGGAGATGATATATTGCATAAAGTGCCAAGCCTGGAGTCAAGAAAACCTGAGTTCAAATCCTGCCTCAGACACTTACTAGCTGCCTGAGCAAGTCACTTAACTTCAGCTTACCTCTGTTTCTTCAACTGTAACATGGAGATAATAATAGGATCTTCTAGGGTGGCTAGGTGGCACAGTGAATAGAGTACCAGCCCTAGAGTCAGGAGGACCTAAGTTCAAATCTGGTCTCAGACACTTGACACACTTACTAGCCGTGTGACTTTGGCAAGTCACTTAACCCCAATTGCCCTCCAAAAAAAGCTCTAAAAAATAAAATAAAAATAAATAAAATAATAGAATCTTCTTCCCAAATCTGTTGTGAGGATCAACAGAGATAATATTCATAAAACACTTAACATGGCACCTGGCACACAGCAGGTGCTTAATAAATGCTTGTTACCTCCCCTCTTTTGAATCTTAGCTCTGTTATCCAATGTGTCAGATATTCCTCCTAGCTTTTTGTTGTCTATAAACTTGATAAGCATGCCATCTGTTTACTTTGAAAATATTTTGGATTTGTTTATGTGTGTAGGTGTTGTCCTCTGTCATATATTCCAATAGAATATAAGTTCCTTGAAGACAGAGATGATTTCCTTTTTATCTTTGTATCTCTGGTAACTAGCAGATAATAAGTACTTAATGGATGCTTTTCATTAATTTGAACCAATTCACTAACAAGCATGTTAAATACCATAGGGCCAAGATCACATCCCTAGGGCACTCTACCAGAAATTTCCTCCTAAGTTGACATTGAACTATTAATGACTACTTTGGGGGTTCATTATCCAACCAGCTCTGAGTCCACCTAAATATACTATCATCTAACCCACATTTCTCCATATTTTCAACATTAATCACATAAGAGATTTTGTCAAGTGCTTTGCTACAATCTGGGTCAACTCTACCACATTCCCCTGATCTAGAAAGCCTATTTTAAAAATTTCTTTAAAAAAGGAAATTAAGTTAGTCTGCTATGACCTGTCTCTGATATAGCCTTATTAGCTCTTTGTGATCACCACTTCCTTTCTAGATGTTCAATGACTGTCTCCTTAATATGTTAGCATATTCTCCCCAGAATCCAAGTCAAAACTCACTGCCTGTCATTCACAGACTCCATTCTCTTCTGTTTTTTGAAAATCAGGACAGCTGCTCTTCACCTCTCTCATAGGATCACTGACAGTGACTCATTAAAGCAAATCTGCCAATGCCTTTCACACAGTGGGCCTTGAACTTGGGCAGGGACCTATAGTGGTCCAATCTGTGGGCTTCAGAGTGAACTGGGTTGAAGGAAAGAAGGAAGGAAGGAAGGAAGGAAGGAAAGAAGGGAGGGAGGGAGGGAGGAAGGGAGGGAGGAAGGAAACTCCTAGCCAATAAACCCCAAATTAAGTGGGCAGCTTCTGGCCACCAAAATTTGCCTTCCTTTGGAGAGGAGAAGGAAAAGGAGAGGGAGAGGAAGAGGAAGAAGGAGAGAGAGAAGGAGAGGGAGAAGAAGAGAGAGAAGGAGAGAGAGAGGGAAAGGGAGAAGGAGGGGGAAGGAGAGGGGAAGGGGGAGGAGAAGGGGAGGGGGAGGGGAAAGGGAGAGGGAGGGGGAGTGAGTTCTTCGTTTTCAAAGAGGACCATGGCATCAGGAAAATGATGATATGACTTGTAGTTGACTTTGATTTGAATGAGGGAAGACTGTGCAAAGTCATCAGCCTCACTTTCTCCTCCAGAGTCATCTGAATCCAGGGGTCCAGAATTCATCAGGATGTCTGGAGATGACCTAGGATGCAATGGAAAAGCTTGGCCTCTTCAAAAAAGACAACCTGTGAGTAGACTGAGCTGCCTGAACAGGGACCCAGCTAGTTGGCTAACTCAGTTTGTCCTCTCTCCCTCTCCCTTCTTGTCTCCCTCTCTCTCTTCCTCTCCTCTCCAAAGGAAGGTAAAAAAAAAGTTTTTGCTTTTTTTTTTGAGGGGCAATTGGGGTTAAGTGACTTGTGCATGGTCACATGGCTAGTAAGTGCTAAGTGTCTGAGGCCAGATTTAAACTCAGGTCCTCCTGACTCCAGGGCCAGTGCTCTATTCACTGTGCCACCCAGGCACCCCAAGGAAGGTAAATTTTGATGACCAGAAGCTACCCACTTAACTTGGGGTTTACTGACTAGGTTCCTTCCTTCCTTCCTTTTTTCTTTCTTTCTTTCTTTTTTTCTTTCTTTCTTTCTTTTTTTTCTTGCTTGCTTGCTTGCTTTTCTTTTTTCTTAAACCCAGTTCACTCTGAAGCTCATAGATTGGACCACAATAGGTCCCTCCCAAGTTCCACTTAATGGCTGTATTTTGGTCTCTCCTTGGCTTAGAGTGAATGTCAATGGTAACTGTTTCTCTTTGGAATAGCAAGTCTAAGGGTCTTCCCCTCCCAGCTTGATTTCTTTCTTCTAATTACAGGGGCCATTCCTTGTCTAACTTCTTAAAGAAGCCTATTCAGTGAATGGGTGTTACCTCACTCAAAGTGAGTACCTAAAAGAGCTTTTGCCTAAAAGGGTGAGGGTCTGCCACTGCATCCTGGATCATCTCTAGTCATCCTGATGAATATCAGGTTCTGGAGGAGAAAGTGAGGCTAGTGACCTTGCACAGCCCTCCCTCACTCAGACAAAGTCAACTATAAGTCATGTCACCATTTCCCTGATGCTATAGTCCTCTTCAAAAATGAAGGACAAACACAACCCTATTAGCCATTTTTGCTTTATCTTTTCTAGTCCCAAAATTATTAACCTTAGCAGAGAAAAAAGAAACAAAGTTAGAGCTGAGCAATTCTGCCTTCTCTCCCTCAACCATTATCCCTGTCTCATCTACCCTAAGCAGTAGTCCTGTCCTTTCTTTGATCCTCTCCTTGTTCTCAGGAGAGCTAAAAAGACTTTTTTGTCGTAATCCTCATTCTTTGCTAACTTTAGTGCATTCTGAAATTTAGGGGGTCCTGGGGCTATTCTTACAGGCCCATCCCACCCCATGATTACCTGCCCTTACTTCTACCTTCTGAAAAAGTCTATCCTGAACCTAAATTGTTTTTATGAGTTTAAGCTGCATCAGTCTCTTCAAGCAACTCTCCTTGTTTGTCTTCTAATGGGTGTTTGATGTGCATACAAAGATCCTCAAATGGCATCTCTCCACACAGAGAGATTAAGGGACCTTCTTCTGAAAGAGTCATAATGATGTGCATTGGAGAGGCTGGGGAGCATGTGTAAGCACTCTGTAACTGGTCTGGTCTGCTAATAATGTAGTTACGAGTAACCTTTATCAATTGACTTTCAATTCAACAGACAGAACTCAGGGTGTCTTCAAAGGCTGTCAGCTTTGGCCTAGACCATTTAGCCATTTTCTCTTTGGCTATGACTATGGGGGATCTTTTATCCCTTTCACTCATGGAATCCAGTGAGAAGCAATGCTGGAAGAAGAGAGGCCTTGGGGTCTTCTCTCTGTTAAAGCTATATAGTCTCAAGAAATGGACATTAGACCTTGGCCTCTGCCTTTGTTCTTTTTCCATTCTAGGTGAAGGGAGTGGATCCATTTGAAAGTTTTGAAAGGTCAGGAGAATTCCCAGTGTCCTCGCATTCCAGGGTTTGAGTTTGCAGTCAGCCCAGCATCAATGCCCCAAGAAACAAAGAATGCTGCAGGAGTAAGGGACACAGTCCAGTGGAAGCTGAGCTGAGGACTCATCCTGCAATTAATGCCACATTTGGATGTGAACTTGGTAGGACCAATGTTAGATAAGAATTAAGTTAAGAGTGTAACCCTGAGGTATTGGGAAGAAATGTCTGTACATTTTTTCTTGTTATAATTTCAAAGTAAATTGATGCTAGTTCCAGTTAACACTGGAACTAGAGCTCTAGTCATTGGCCCCTAATAATTCAGAGAACATAGACAGTAATGGATCAAACAATGATAATAGAGAAGATACCCCAAATCTCTCAGGATACCTTAGAATCTTGAGAAGCAGATATAGTAGAGGTGGCTCTGGGAGAATGGTCGAGGGTGTATTCACTATACTCATCATTATAACTGTTCCTCTTTGGGTGCTTCAAAATGTTGCTCCTAAGAGTGTTTCATCCTTCATGGGCAGACTGTCCCTTAGAATTTTATGGGGACCTGCCTATCCTTCCTCTGAACTTTTTTAAACCTATACTACCAAAATCTAAGGAGTATGATAGATTGCTGATTTTTCTGTCCTCTATTTCATATTCTAATTTGTAGTGTTCATTTCCCTTCAAAGTTCCTACCACATCTTCTGTGACAGTTCCCCCTTGTCTGTTGGTCAGAATCATATCCAGAACATCAATTCCATCTGTTACTTCTTCAACCTTTTGAATAATTAAATTATTATTAAGGCAAGCCAAAAAAAATTACTTGGCTTTGGACAGAAAAGGAGTTATGACAGATATCCAGGTAATTGAAATCAGGCCCCTATGTCATACTGATGTGACAGACTGATGATCTTTTTCTCAAACTCTTCATCTATTTACTCCTTCTGACCTTCTGAAGGTCACTCCCATTTTTTTGTACACTCCCAATTATATTTGTCTCTTCACTGATCTTTACTCAAATGCTTTCACCATGCTTCAACTCCCGCTAATCCCGGTTGTCTTCTCATGTGTACATATTCTTGGCTCTCTTCTGATGGCATTGCCATGGGAACATGAGATACACGAAGTCACTATAGAAGCTGAGCAGACATTTTTACCCGAAGTTTCCAAATATCAATGATGCTGAACTTCAGAGAACTTCTGAAAAGGAGAGAGACCACAAGGCTTCAAAGGTAAGACAAGCAAAATGTTATGTCTGGGGGTCAGTACTCAGGATAAAAAGAAAAGGCAGTCACAGAGCCCCAGGAACAGCCAGGACCAGAGCTGCAGTGGTATGGACTAGACAAGGTCAGGAACAAATGAAAGCTGGAGACAGTGGAGTGGACTAGTGAGCCACGAACAGCAAGGCCCCCGACACCTTCATTTTCCCTTCTCCATCCCTAGAGATTGAATATCCCTCTGTTAATGGTCTAAACATCCACTTTCTGTTTTCTTTCTCTCTCAGACAGTAGAGCAGTGAAGAGGAGAGAAGGCTGTTTTGCTCTATCTCATCAGCACACCAGGCAGCCAGTATTCCAAATGAACTATTCCTCACTTGATTTCTATCATTTCTTTGTTTTTGAAGTGTCTGCTTGCCCAGAGTTGTGCCCAATCCACAGTGGTGCTCCTGGACCCTCCCTTCTTCCCAATGGACACATCTTTCTCAGGGTCATTTAATTTGTTCTCTCTGTGGTTTCCCATCAACCTGGCTCCAGGATGTTAAATTGGGGTTTCCTCAGAGAGAAGATAGCTACTACATTGAATATTCTCAGGATCCTAAGGGTAACCATTATGGATGAACATTCCTAATTACACTGTAGCTCATGAGCCCCTCACTGGTGTATTTTCCATTAATAAACCAGCCATTAATACCCAATTAACATTAACCAAACATTTATTTAAACTTCAAAGAAAAAATACATAACATTCTACTCATAAAATTGGATCATACTCTCCTGCCCAAGCATGTAGTATCTGTGGGGAGAATAGGTAAACACTTGAAGTCCCAAGGTAGTAAAGCACATGTGTAGGGAATACATGTGTCCAGGGTAACTCACCAACTCTAAGAGCTGTAAACTTTCATGTCCTCTTTATATTTCAGGAACCATTCATAAAAGTTTCTTGATCAGTGTAGCTTCTGTGCTGAACAAATGCTTTGACTGCTAAGGTGAGGATCCTTGCTGGTAGAATAATACCTCACTAGCTACAGTATCTCAGATGGATGAGTAAATCTACTGTGCTGTTTTTCTAATGGTTTGTTTCTATCCTATGCTTTTTTTCTGCTTGACTTGATCCTCAAAAGCAACTGTAGTATCCATCACTTTCAGCTTTAGGCTTAGATAATACCTTTAGCTAAAGTAGTATTATGCTCTTTTAGGAAAAAGCAGACACCCTTATCTTAATACTGGCAAAAACCTCTCCAAGTCTGTTCCCTTGCAGCATTTTTCTTCTCTACCTCTTAGCAACAACAGATGGTAAGTCAGAGAAATATCTTCTATTACCTCTTTTTTCACTTTTTTAGCAACAAGTAGCAGTAGAGAACAAAATATATCCTTTCCACTCCTTAGTAGCAGTTGGCAGGAGAAAGCAAAGTATAACTACTCCACTCCTTCTCATTTTATATATATATTACATATATATCCATATACGTAGTATATGTAGTGTGTATATATATGCACATACATACAGATATATAATATATATATACACATATGTACATATATAAAACCTTGCTTATTGCCCATACTTCATATTTATGTGTAGAAATCTGAAAGCATGGATTTTATTACTATATTATTTATTGGATTTTGTCTTATCAGGCATTGATATTTGTTATATTTATTTATTTCTATTGTTCTTCCTCCATTGTAGCTAGTGGTATCTAGATGAATAGATATTCATAGACAATTTCTCTCTCTCCTTTCTTCCTCACTTTGAAGCCCTTTTGATTAGATTTTCAAGACTTCAGATAAGGCATTTTCACCAGCTCTTGTTGAATACATTCCATCCCAGACCTAGAGTTCATTATTCTTATATTTTAAGCCATGGCCCAGAATTTTAAATCTTATCTTCAGATCACATTTTCTAAACCAGTTGTTCATTTCTCACATCTGCCTTTTTTGAAGCCCTTCCTTTCAATGGGCAGCAGTGTTGGAAATGCCTCATGTTCCCTAAGGTCTTCAAGTTCTTGTCAGACTCTGACTTCATAATTTTCAGCAATGCCTTCTAGATTGTTTCTGGGAGTATCATTTGTATTTATCTGCATTGCCAAATGTAGGTAGTACTTATAAGGTTTGACATGTCTCAGGTGGTCTTCTATCAAGCACTGAATACATGCTGGATAAACAAGTAGACTTCTCTTTTCTTAATCTTAGGTAAACAAACCACCACCTTAGTACCCCCTTTAGCAAGAAGTCACCAAGAATAAATGGTTACAACTACATGTCTCTACTTCCTCTGATCCTTACTGAATGTTAAGTCTTTTGAGGACACCTATAGAGCCACATAATCTTTCCCTGGAGCACAAGGAGTTGCTTCCTCCTCAGATCAAGTATATGAAAGACAGAGTTTCCATATCTACTACTCAACTACAAGTAGTCAGTAGGCCTTCTTTTTCCCTTTTTCTTTTTTTCTTCAAATTTCCCTTTTTCATTATTATGAAATTTTTTCTTTTTCTTCTGTCACATTATTCTACCTTTTAACTGCCTGACATGAGTAAAATTTTCCTTTGCTTTTTATGATTCTTTTTCTTATTT
Organism: Pseudocheirus occidentalis; assembly: GCA_028646575.1. Taxonomy (NCBI): domain Eukaryota; kingdom Metazoa; phylum Chordata; class Mammalia; order Diprotodontia; family Pseudocheiridae; genus Pseudocheirus; species Pseudocheirus occidentalis. The sequence goes on from JAQQSW010004385.1 coordinate 13,122, forward strand.
GTTTTTATCTTGAAGATTTTCTTTCATTTAAAAAAGTTTTATTAATACATTCAAATTTTTACATTATATTCACTTTCCTGTACAAGAATTGCAACTGACAAGGGTATGTAACACCATACATTCATGGTCCACAATCTCTCTACCTAGAAGGTAATATGCTTCAACACTATTATTTGTTGCATTTGTTCTAAATTCCTACTGTTTTCATTTATATTATTTTAGTTATATCTACTGTTTTCCTGGTTTTGCTTATATTGCATTTGTTCACAGAAGTCTTCCAATGTTCTCCAGCCTTTGACACTGTTGATCACTTTCTCCTCCTTATTGATATTCTTACTAGGTTTTTGGGACACCACTGTCTCCTGGTTTTCCTCCTACCTAACTGGTTGCTCCTTCTCAGTCACCTTTTCTGGATTCTCATCCAGCACTCTAACCCTAGATGTCCCACAGGGTTCTGTCTTGAGTCTTTTTCTCTATGCTATTTCACTCAGTGATCTCATCAGCTCCCATGGATTTAATTACCATCTCTATACTGATGATTCCCAAACCTACCTTTCCTGCCTCAAGCTCTCTGCTGACTTCCAATCTCACAACTCCCAACTGCCTCTCAGACATCATTAACTATCTGTGCCTAGTAGGCGTCTAGTAGAAATTTCTACATAAAAGGATATGAACAGCTTAGTTATTTTTCTTAAGTAATCCCAATTGCTTTTTTCCAGAATGGCAGGACCATTTCTCACTTTTAACAATGATGTAATTGCATTCCTATCTTCCAGCAGTCATTCCAATACTAACTATTTTCATCTTCTATCATCTTCGTCAATTTGATAGGTGTGAAGTAATGCCACAGAGTTGTTTTCTTTCATATTTCTCATGCATTCAAAATATTTTTGGAATATATGTACACAGTATATTTAGGAAAATGCATTTGAAGCACTTTAACCGTTGATAGGCTTTGTTTCATTTAAAAAATTTTTATATCATATAACCATTTATCTGCTGAGGAATGTCTTTAGGTTTATATCTGTGTCAATTTCCTATGAATGTGGATGTCAAATTTTTATCAAAGATATTTGATACAAAGATTTTTTTCAATGTTGCATCTCTTCTTCTTGAAATTCATTAGCTGCACTGATTTGAAGTGTGCAAAAACTTTTAAATTTTTTTCTATAATCAAAATTATTTAGTCTTTTGTAATGTCTTTTATGTAGCAGCTAGGTGGCAAAGTGGATAGAGTGCTGGGCCTGAAGTCCCTCCCTGAGTTCAACTCTGGCCTCAGACACTTACTAGCTGTGTGATTTTGGGCAAGTCACTTAACCCTGTTTGCCTCA
>JAQQSW010004386.1:0-14452 GCA_028646575.1 Pseudocheirus occidentalis
AAAGATTAAAAACTCATAAACTTGGGAGAGTTAATGAGGACAGATGGTCGGCACAAAGGACGAGAGAATAAATCAGAGACTTCCCTGAACTGTCTTCCCCTCCATCTCCCCTCCCTCCACCTTTCTGAAATCCAACCCCACCTGAAACTGTCTTGGATCTCCATTGTCTGTGCTCTAATTCTCACTGTCGTCTGGAAAGGAAGTAGAAATGACTCCCAGTCTATGAGGGGAATCCTTTCCAATGGTTAATCTCAATTCCCTGTTCTACTGGTGTCCGCTCCAGGAACAGAGGGAAAGGGCAGTGTCACAGGGATTGTTTTTTTACAACTCAAAAGACTTGGGTCATCTAGTCCATTACTCCTTAAACCCTGGGTGGAAACCCCATATGGAATCGCATAAAAATTTGGCATCAGTAAAAGTTTCTGAACATGCAATGATCAAAAATTAATTAGAAATCAAACATATAATGAATTTGAGACTTGAGGTGTTTCTGGCAGTGGTTGCCCATGTTGCATCAAACAACTTCACTGCAGCCTTGGTTCTGAACTGTACATGCCCTCAGCTTGCAACAATTAATGAACACTGACAAAATCAGAAAAGGAGACTGTTGAGTGGGAAAAAGTTTAAGAAGCCCTTATTCTGGTCCAACCATCTCCATTTTAAAAGGGCTTTAATCTGAAATCCCAGAAGAAAAGTGAGCTGCTGATTGTAGAACTGAGACCTGAACCCAGGTCTGACAAGAACTATAACTAAGATAACCAAGAACTTTGTCTCCGGGTGGCAAATCTTGGAGGTTGTCCACACCATGATAGCATAAGTTTCCTCCTCTTTGTTCATTCCAGAGTCACAACCCTGGGTTCTGCTTTGGCATCTCTTATCCCAATCTCCTCTGCTTCCTAGCAGGGGCTAAGCTTAGCACCCTAGAAATTTAATGGATTTGATTTGTTCGTGTGAAACCCTTATTTTCTATAATCAGACATTCATTTTATCTGCTGTGATCCTTTCCTTTATTTTTTTTGGGAGGGGGTGCTGATTTTGCTTGACTGCACATTTCTCATACGTGTTTCTCTCTCGCTCTTCTCCATGTCATGGAGAGGGGTGGGGCAGATACAAGGGAGAGAATACTTGTTAATTGGGAGGAAAATTGAAAAGAAACCTGATGCTGTCTTGGGCTCCATTTCCTCTAACAGGTGCCTCAGGTGATTAATTCTCTGCTTCCCTTAGTCCAGGTACAAAAATTCTTCCTAATTATCTGCCTGTAGATTCAATGCTTTTTTTATAATTTTGTCTCTTGCACTAAGGAATTAAACACCTACCCTAGAAAGGCTCGGTGACTTTTAGAGAAATCCCATTGAATTCTGAAAGCATTTCTCTATTCAGAGGTAAATTTTGAGGATTTTGAGAAGGAGCATTGTATAATAAATGGAGTGCTGCACTTGGAATCTAGAAGACCTGACTTCAAGTTTCAGCTGTGTGACCTGGAGTAAGGCATTCACTTCTCTGTGCTGCTAGACAACTCTGAAGCTAAGTTCCTGGGAAGGTGCTAAATTAATCTTAATGAGTATGAGAGATTCCCTGTGCTAATGAAATCACAAACTAGGACAAAAAACCCTTCAAATTAAAGTAAATGTCAGATCCTCTGGTCCAGCATTTCTCAAAGCATGGTCTGGGATTCACAAGACTTTTCAGGGGACCCAGGAGGTCAAAATTATTTTCATAATTATAAGATGTATTAATCTCAAATATGGAAAATATTGAAAACTTATATTAAAACAGCTCTTGAGAGGACCTTCATTTTTTTTAAAGAGTCCTGAGACAAAAAAGGTTGATCTGCTATTCTAGCCCAATTGAAAAAGGAACGGCATCTTAAAGGGGTCAGAATGTAAACCCCTTGAGAACAAGGAATGTTTCATTCTCTATATTTATATTCATAGAACCTGAAATGTAGTGTCCAACTTTTTGCTTAAAAGTTTGGGAGACACTGATTAGAACACCTGGCCTGACTTGGTTTCTACTCTCCCCCCCTCCCCCCGGACTGTGTGGTGGCCACAGTCTGGCTGATAACACTTCCAGTTCTGAGTTTGGGTCACCATTTGAGGATACCTTAAGGAACCATCAAGATTTGAGTGTGACCTAATGACTTCTGGGATGCTGGAGAAGGTTGGACTGTTTTAGATGAGCTTTCCCATCTACCTCCCTTGCCACCTCCACCACGGAAACGTGGGTGTTGCTGATAGCTAACAATGGCTTTGGATGGGGTGGGAGGGAGAAAGGGATAGCAGCCCTTCTCTCATCCCCACACCAGTGGTCCAGCTGTGGCACCAAGGGTGAACCTCTGGATTTATAACCTGTGAATAAGGAACTGCAGAGTACAGAGTAGGGAGTAGACACAGCAGTCATACGATCTCCTGGATACATTCCCTTACTTCCATTCCTCCCTCAATGCTGCATTGTACAGTGAAAGAGTCTTTCTAAGGCTTCCCCCCCCCAACCATGCCAATTCCCCTGGGCATGGATAGGTTTTCAGTTTTGGCTTTGGGTCCTACATGTTCCATATGGAATCACTTCTCGACCTTCGCCGCATTCGTGTGGGGAAGTGGAGGCTGGCAAATACATTCTATGCACTCGTGAAGTATTTATGTGTGTGTGTTTAAGGATGAAAGGGGAGTTCCTTGGCCCCAAGTAAGTTATACATTTAATTCACATGTCATCCAGCTACGGATCTTTGCATATTCTGAGAATAAGTATAGGTGCAAACAAACTTTCAGACATCAAAAAGTGTGAAAGCTGAATTAGTGGGACTCCTAAAGAGGGCCTTGAATTTATTTATCTGATTTGGGGAGAGGGGTGATGTGGGAAAGCTTTCCCATGAAACCAGACCTACAATCTGGATATCCAGTAAGGAGCTCTGGGTCCTAACCTTCACAGTTATAAGGAACCTCAGACACCATCTATTTTGGGGTTCTTAACCTTCATCTTTTTCAGTCAACTGAAACTTATTTGACTCATGCCCATTAGGACAGTATAGTATGATAAAAGGAAAACTAGATTCAGAACCTGGGTTCAAATCCTGACTGCACATGGGTCTAAACATGGAAGAATTTGTCCAGACTATTTAATAAAAGAGGAAAAAAAATCCCCCAGTCCCTCAATAAAAAATCCCCAGCCCCAGCCCAATAGGCTAATAGATCTAAACCTGGAAGAAAATTTAGAGGCCATCTTATCCAAACCCCTTCCATTACAGACTGAGGCCCAGGAAAGTTTTTCATTTGCAGAAGGCCACTTTAGTAACTTCAGAGGCAGGACTCCAGACTTAATGTACTATTGTACCATGCTGCCTTCATTTGAGGGGGGCAGGGCAAGTCACTTCACTTTAGTTCCCCCCACCACTGGAAAGAGGTTTTGAACTAGAAGATACGAGGTCTCTAAATCTAACAGTACCTATGATCCCCTCCCCATTTTAGTGCTCATATTCTAGACATGTACCAGCTTATCAGTGTCTCCCATATGGCCCCCCAATATAAACCATACTCTAGATATGGAATTTGATGAGAGAACTTCATTTCACACTGAGCTTAGAGTGATCAGCTAACTTCCCTACTAATGACTTAGGCCAAGAGGGATAGTGAAACATTACAATGGGCAGCCCTTTGATCTCCATTCATCTTTGACATTTGTTTGGACAAAACGCCCTCCAATAATCAACAGATAATTAGTCTCTCAATACATTAGGATCTTAGGCTCAGACTTAGATCTGGGAGGGACCTCTGGGGTCATCTAATCCAACCCCTTCATTTTCCAGATGGGGCAATTAAGGCCGAGGATGGTTATGATCTGGGCAAAGTTGTGGAGTAACAGAGCTGGGATCTGAAGCCATATTTCCCTGACTCAAATCCAGCCCTCTGTCCATTGTGACTGCCTCTCCTAAATCTTAGAGTTAGAGAATGAACAAGTGCCATTCGTTCCTTCTGATAACATTCTGCTGAGTTTACTAATTCTCAACAATTTAATTACTGAGACATAAATTCTTTAAGACTTGCAAAGGTAGTATCTGGACTGAGTCTCAAGGAAAATCAGAGCTTCTAAGAAGCCATAGTGAGAATTTACCAAATACTATTCCAGTTGGGAAGAGAGGAACAGATGCATAAATGGAGTCTCCAAGGGCTTGAATCTTGTCTCCTTTTCTAACCAAGTAGGCTTGTGTACATTGACCCTGCCCAGGTAAATAGAAAACATGACTGAAACATTTTTCCCCACACTCTGACCTTCAGGCTTTGGTTGAGAGTTCTCCACGGCCTATTCCTTCGTTACTTTCATCTACTGTGTCAAAGGGTCTTTGAACAACCTTCCATTCATCTTCAGAGAACTTTTCTTGTGTCTTCTGGTTGTAAATAGGGATCAGGAACCCCCCCCCCCACACACACACACTTCATCTACTGGATTGGGACCTTTCCCACAGAACCCTGGAGGTGCTGGGAGCTCCATGAGACACCCCAATCCAGCATCTGGGAAGTGGGGTGTCCCTAATCACTCTTGTGTCTTCTGGGTGATTGCTTCCTCTGAAGACTTCTTTTCCTTTGTATCTATAAGGGGACACAAAAGATTATAATGAAGCATTGTGAACTTTGGAAAGTTAATTATTATTCTGAATGTCTCAGTGGTAGACCCTACATTTGAGGGGCTAGGAACTTTTTTCTTTTCATTAGGTAGTCTGGACAAATCTTTTTGAGTGACTTTGGGCATACACTTTAACTCTTTCAATACTCAAATCTCAGAAGCTTTAAAAAATCAACTGTTCTTCTCTATGCTGGGAGAAGTGGTAGCTTATTTACTGAGCATACCCATAACCAAGGAAATTACATATCTGACTTTAAAGGATATTGAATATACTATGGTTTTATCCTAGAAACAACTTAAATTTACTTGGGACAGTGGATATTGGACTGAATTTTAGTGAAAGGACTTAGATTTGAAACTTAGGATCATAGGGTCAGAAATAGAGAACTAGAGTTCATCTTCTTTATTTTACAGATGAAGGAATTGAGACAAATAGGTGATATGACTTGTCTAGGGTGACACAGCTAGTAAGGGACTGAGGCAGGATTTAAATTGGAATTTTGCAAAATCCAAGTCTGATACTCTATTCACTACCCTACCTAGCTGCCTCAAAAACAACAAAACAAACAAAATGCCCCTCTAAATAACTACCTGATAGCACAGCTGAGTGGTATGATAAAGTGGTGGGCCTGGAATTGAAAGACTCATTTTTGTGAGTTCAAATCTGTCCTGAGACACTAGCTGTGTGACCCTGAGAAAGTCACTTAACCCTATTTGCTTCAGTTTCCTCATCTGTAAAATGAACTGAAGAAGGAAATGGTAAACCACTCCAATATCTTTGCCAAAAAAATTAATAAAAATAAACAAAAAATAAATAAATGGGGTCACGGGTTGGACACGACTGGAAAAAAAGACTGAACAAAAAAATTATACTTGATGAGTGATATAGCCCAACCTCTGCTTGAAGATTATCACTGAGGAAAAACTGGCTGCTTCAAATAGATCAAATCTTCAGGCTTGTTACTCTTACATGAGGATTACATTTGACCCTTTGTAACAACACCCTTTCATTCTTCCCAGTTCTGGACTTCTGGGGACAAGCAGAAGTCTAAAGTCAGAGGACCTAAGTTTCAATTATGAACAAGTCATTTCTCACATCTGTAAAATGGGGGAAAGGGTCAGACCAGGTCTTTAAGTGCCTTTTCTTCCTAAATCTAGAGTCTCAGGATCACCCTTCCACAAGAAGGACATTCAAGGTCTTTAAGGCAGTTGTAATACCCCACAGAAGGGTTTTCCCCAGGCTAAAACATCCCTAGTCCCTTCAACTGAACCCGACATGGCATGAATTCCACGTGAGTTGCCTTTCTCTGGATGCTTATCAATTACTTTCCTATACAGCAGTGCCCAGAAAGGAGCAATACTTCAGAAACTCTTATAATACTGGTCTCAGGATCCCTGTCTTGGAGCCAAGTACTTCATAAAACTCTACCTCAGTGACTCCAACTGGTCCCCTTTTCAACAGCTCCTTTTCACCCCCACCCCTCAGCCTGGCCCTGACACAATGACAGCCCCCGCCGCTTTCAAGCATTTTCCCAGCGCTCTAATCGAACAGCACCAGTGGGAATGTTTACAACATGCTGCCACTTAGGAGGCCTTATCACAGCCCTCGAATATCTGCCCACCACCCTGAGGCCTGATAACTTCAGAGTGGAGTGCTAGGACCGCCAGCCTTGGTGGCTTAGCTGGTGGCCACCAAAAAGCAGGCTGATTACTTGATGCTTTTCCTATCACCGCCTAATCAGAAAGGCCCGTGACAAGGCTGGTGCCTGGGCTGGGAAACCAGGGCAATCTGTCTTTTAAAGGCTTGGCAGATATACAAATATGTTTGTTTCTGCATATACCTACATAGACCCTGCAGAGAAACATGCCAGGGCTAGTACTATGGGTTAGTGATCTTGAGAGGATATAGGCAAAGGAATTTAAAAATTCCACCTAAGGAAAAAGTGGAGAGCTTAGTCTAGAAGGTCAAGCCTGGGCAGGGCATCAGTTTGGGTCTTGAGAATATGTACACAGAACCACAGCACTGGATAAATGGCACTTATGCATTATGAAAAAGAATTATTCCATATGACAAATGTTACAGAACTGGATGGGGATAGCAATGTAAAATTGTCCTTTTACAGACAAGAAAACAGCTCTAGAGAGCCCTGACTGACTTCTACACTCATAAAATTAGAGTGGGAAGAAAAATCTGATAGAAAGTATCTAATCTAAGCCTTGATATCTCAGATAAGGAAATTGAGGTCTGCAAAAATTAACTGGAGTACCTGATCTCACACAGATAGTAAATGGAAGAATAGTTTTGAACCCAGTTACTAACCAAATACAGTATCCTTCTAGGATACACTTTTGGCTCCCTGTTACGTGAAAGCATGGTAGTGGTAGTCTATAATCATATATTGTCAGACGTGGCAAAGGATGAGTGCTCAGATGTGCAGGATACAAGATGGGATTGCCAACACCCAAGTAAATTCTCTTAAGAATGTGTCTTTGGGATTTGGAACTCAAAAATTTAAAAATTGTTATACTGTAGTTGGGAAATGTTAATAAAACAAATGCAATGAAATAATAATAAAATTTAAAAAAAAAACCACAAAATTTTGACCTTTTGGCCAAGTAATTGAAGTAGGATCACAAGGGGGAAAGAAAAGTAATGAGAGAAACACAGTGAATAACCCCTCAAAGAGGAGCGACAGTTTCTGGGCTGGTGGAAGAGCAAAACTTCTCTAAGTCTCCCTGATATGTCATATCTCCTGGACCATCATTCATACTGAGTGCAGATTTCAGAATCCAGTGTTGGAATTTAAGGTGACTCAAAGGACCTGAATTTAACTGTGGCCTCAGAAACTTATTAGCTGTGCGTCTCTAGGCAAATCACTTAACCCCAATTGCCTAAAATACAAACTACAAAGCCCATCAAATCAAATCCATTTCAAAAAATCCTTACTCTAATGTAGACAGGTAGCCTTTGCTTGAAGACCCCCAAAGAGAAGGGAGCTTCTTATCTCCCCAATACAGTCCCACACTGATTCCCCAGTGAATACCACATTCAATTTCCCCCTCCCCCATTCAGCTTAGTCTTTTTCAATGATTACAGGCTTGGCATAACTGATGCCAAAATACTGCCTGCTCCCCATCATCCCCTTTGTTTAGTACTTAGGGACTTGTAAAGACATTCGTCCCAGGCTGAATTCCTGCTCCAGTCATCAAACATTTCCTGGACCCCTTCCCCAGTCTCTGCTTTAGTGTTTTTAAGCTCTGGGATTATAAACTGATTGTAACATTCTAATGGACAAGTTCCCTTCTTAGTCCTAGCTGCATTGGGTATGTAAGAATTCCTCAATTGTATGTAACTGAACATTAATATCCTGAACAAAACCTAATTAATGAAGCTATTAGCCTCTAGGTAGCCTAACCTTTCTTGTGTTGAACCCCTTGGGAAATCTGTGGAAGGCTATGACTCTTTCCTCAAAATTGTGTGTTCTAAACACATAAAATACAGTTCCAAAGGAAACCAGTTCTATAGTGAAATAGATATGAAAATATGAAAACAAAGATCCACTGTTTCAGACAAACTTGGTGTTGCCTCCTTGGGAGGCAACCTTCATACCCCCTTCACCACTGAAGCCTCTCTCTTCGCTGACCATAGAAATAATCCTAGCTCTTGGGAGGTTGGGGCATAAATTGGGTTTCTAAGGAGCAGACATCCCTGACCTGGCTGTGGGTTGTGTGAGGAGGGGGCCCCCTAGTGTATATTGTTGGATGAAAGAAAGCCTAAAGCAAAAGGCTAGCTTCCCCCTGCCACTCTTTTTCTAGATTCTGAGTGCCTTATTGTATCCACCTGAAATGTGGCCATGGAGATGATCAGGAGCCATCAAGCTGGGTGAGAGATTCCTTTTCACCTGGATGGCCCTTAGAATTTCTCCTGCAGAGGTGACTTCTGACATGAATAGCATGGTGCCTTATAAATAGGTGGTATCCAAACTTCTTTGAATTCACAGAGACCCCTTTTATTAATGTCAATCACTGCTTAACTCAGTTTGTCTTCCATCCTAAGAGAATAGTGAAAATTTTCTTAGCAACCCCAGGGATATTTGTTCCTCTTAATTTTGGTAGAATACCAGTCTCTTAAATATGTATTTAATAAGATAGCCCTTAATAATTAATAAAGCACATTCTCACTTCAGCGTCAACCACTCTATGAGAACAGAACCTTTGAGCAATATCTTCATTATACAGATGATAAAACTGAGACTTGGAGACACTAGCCTTATAACTTGGGACAAAGGTTGTCTCACCTGAGTCAGAATTCAAACTTATATTTTTCCTGGCTTCAATTCAGCATCTCTCTCCATTTTGCTGAGTTGTCTTTAGTCTAATCTCATCATTTATCATTTTGTTTTCCAGATGAGGTAACGAACCTGAGGTCACACAGTGGAGTTAGGGGCAAAGAAATAACCAGAAGACAATTGCCTAACAGAATCTTAGTGTTGGGAGGGACTATGGAATTCATGGAGCTGATGAGTTTGTAGCACAAAACGCCTTTGTCACATTCAACCAACTCAATCCAGTGATTTTGCTTGCTGCCAACAGGATTTTATTGCCAGGTACTATGCACAGATAAAAAAACTTAACAGTCCCTACCTCAAGAAACTCCCGTTCTGTATGGGAGGCAATATACCAGCTAGGCAGGACAGTGGATAAATAGTTTGCCAAGCTTGGAGTCAGGGATACCCAAAGTCAAATTCTGTTCTATTCGATTAATAACTGTGTGACTCTGGAAAGTCATTTATGTATGGGCTCTGTTTCCTCATCTGTGAAATGGAGATAATAGCACCAATCTCACAAGATCATATTATCATCAAATGTGATTATATAATGGAAAAGATTTTGCAAACCTTAAAGCACTATGTAAAAGCTTGCTATTATTATTATTTACCTAAATATATACAAGGCAACTGTGTGTGGGGGGAGAGAGGTGTAAGATGAACAGAGAAGACCTCATCTGCTTCCCACAGTCTCCATTTTGCAATATTTTGGTGAGAAAAGTTGAGAAACCACGGACGGAAAACTTATAATTTTTTAAACTTTTCAAAGCCTCCTGAGCTGGCTTCTTGGATCTCTTCTGGAGACAATGAGACATGCTAGCTAGCTCTTCAATACCTCTAATCCAAAGTCCAAGGTGAAATGGAAAGAGAGGGTGGAGGGACACTTGCGGCTTGGGTAATCATGAGATGGTGTTTTCCTTCAGGTGCTCACAAACACCAACCCCAGATGGTAAACTCTTTGCTACTTCCTGGCACCCCATTTTTCATCTGGTTGAGCACACACAGGGGAGATAAGAGCTTTAAAACACTTTCAATATAAGAACCCACTATGATAGACTTTTTTTCTGTTTCTATTTTTTATTAAATTATTTTATTTATTTTCCTGTTTACATCATTTATTTCCACAAGATTGAGTTACAAATTTTCTCCCCATTTTTCCCCTACCCACCCCCAAAACAGCAATCCCACTACATATCCCCTCCCCCAATCTGCTCTCTCCTGTATACTCCCCCTTCACCCCTCTGACTTTCTTGTAGAGCAAGATGACTCTCCCTATGCCAGTGCCTGTATACTTATTTCCCAGTTGCATGTAAATAATAATAATAATAAATTTAACATATGATTTAAGAACTTTAAATTCTAGATTATTTCAATTCCTCCCTAATCACCCACCCACACTGGCAAGGCAAACAATTCAGTACAGACCGTACATGTATAGTTACCCAGAATATCTCCACAATGGACATATTGTGTAACACTATTTCCCTTTCTATCCCACCCTCCCCTTGTTCTATTCTCTACTTTGTCACTGTCCCTTCACAAAAGTGTGTGCTTCTAACAATACTCCCTCCCCACCTGCCCTCCCATTCTTCATCCCCCCTCTCATCCTTCATCCCCCCATTCTCCTGCAGGGCAAGATACTCATTTTAGAGTGTATGTCATTCCCTCCCTAAGCCAAATTCTATGATAGTAAGGTTGACCCTTTCCATATTTGCCTTCCTGTTCTTCCCTTCCATTGTAAACTTTATTCTTTGCCTCTTCTATATGAAATGATTGACCCCATTCTGTCTCTTCCCTGTCTCCTCTCATTCTATTCCTCTCCTACCTTTTAATTTCACCTTTTAAAAATATCATCCCTTCCTATTCAATTGATCCTGTGCCCTCTGTCTATGTATACATATATACACACACTCACATATGTATTCATATGCACATATACCCTTCTATATCAGACATATGTGTATGTATACGTATACATACACACATTTATATTCCCTTCACCTATCCTCATTCTGAGAAAAGTTTCATAAGTTACAATTCTCACTTTTCCATGTTGGTATGTAAAGAGTTCAAATTTGATAAGTTCCTTATGATTTCTTTTCAGTGTTTGCCTTATGCTTCTTGTGTTTGAATGTCAAATTTTCTATTCAGTTCTGGTTATTTTCTTCAAGAATGCTTGAAAGTCCTCCACCTCACTGAATTACCATATTTTCCCCTGGAACATTATACTCAGTTTTGCTGGGCAGGTGATTTTTGGTTTTAATCCTAGCTCCCTTGGTCTCCAGAATATCATATTCCAGGCCCTTTGATCCCTTAACGTAGAAGCTGCTAGATTCTGGGTTATCCTGTTTGTGTTTCCACAGTATTCAAATGGTTTCTTCTTGATAGCTTGTAATATTTGCCTCTTGATCTGGGAACTCTGGAACCTAGCTATAATATTCCTAGGAGCTTTCTTTTTGGGAATTCTTTCAAGTTCTATTTTGCCCTCTGGTTCTAAAATATCAGGAAAATTTTCCTTGAGAATTTCTTGAAGCATGATTTCTAGGTCCTCGTTTTGATCATGGCTTTCAGGTAGTCCAATAATTTTTAAATTGTCTCTCCTGGATCTATTTTCCAGGTCAGTGGTTTTTTTCAATGAGATATTTCACATTGCCTTCTATTTTTCATTTGCTTCCATCTGTTTAATAGTATCTTGATTTCTCATAAAGTCATTTGCTTCTATTTGCTCCACTCTAATTCTGAAGGCATTATTCTCTTCAGTGAGCTTTTGAGATTCTTTTTCCATCTGGCAAATTCGACTGTTTAAGGCATTCTTCTCCTCATTGACTTCTTGGGCCTCTTTTGCCATTTAGGTTAGTCTATTTTTAATGTGTTGTTTTCTTCCGGCAGTGGTTGACTCTTATCATGATTGTTCTTGCATCAATCTCATTTTTCTCCCCAATTTTTCCTTCACTTATTTGTTTTTCAAAATCCTTCTTAACTCCTCTATAGATTGTAACCAGTCTACATTTTTCTTGGAAGCTTTTGGTGCGGGAGTTCTGACCATGTTGTCTTCCTACCATTCCATGCTTTAATCCTTTTTGTCCACAAAAAAGGAATCTAAAGTTGGATTGCTGAGCTTTCTTTGCTTCCTTTGCCTGCCCATGTTGCCAGTCACTTACTTGACTTTTGGGCTCAGTACAACTCTGCTTTCAGAGGGGAGAGCTCTGTTCTAAATTGCTGGGTTTTTCACAGCTGCCAGAGCTATTAGGAGGTTATAGTCTCTGTGGCCCCCACCAGCTTTGGCTCACTGAAAACACACCTCAGGACCACCACCCAAGACTGTGATCCTAATCCAGGCAGTTCAAGGCAAGAGCACTTAACCTCTAAATGATCACTTGGCCCCCCTGCAATCTGCAGTCTGGGAGTTTCTGAAGCAGCCATATGGAGGCGGCTGCAGGGCCACCACTTCAGATTGCTTCTAGCTCTGGAGGCAGTCAGCTGGACACTCTCCCTGAAATTCAGCCGAGTTCCACTGACTTTTTCCCTTTGTCCTTGGCTTTTATGGGTTGGTAATTCTGGAAACTGCCACAGTTGCCAGTGATTCTCTCTCCTGAGAGCTCTAGCCAGGGCTTCTCCTGGATGGCCTAGGGCTAAAACGACATGAGGCTGGGCTCTGCTCCCAGCACACTGCAAAGAGCCCTTTCAGTCCATCTGCCGGGCTGCCTTCATTGGGAGCCTTGTTTCTCTGTCATTTTATGACTTCTGGAGCTCTAAAATTAGAGTCATATTTTATAGGTATTTCAGGTAGTTGTGGGGGGAGCCATGGAGTTCTCCTGTTTCTATGCTGACATCTTGACTCTTCCCAAGTTTTAAATTTTCTCTGCCTCCATCTTTCCCCTCCCCAAGACAGCACTCAGTCTGATAAAGGATCTACATATACATTGTTATTAAATACATTGTCACATTAGAAGATTTAGAATGAATGGGAGAAACCATGAGAAAAAAGAGACTAAATAGTATGCTTTGATCTTCATTCAGACTCCATAGTTCTCTCTCTGAATGTGAATGACATTTTCCACCATGGGTCTTTTGGAGTTGTTTTAGGTCCTTGCTTTGCTGAGAAGAGCTAAGTCTATCAAAGTTAGTCATCATACAATGTGGATGTTACTATATACAGTATTTTCTTGCTCATTTCACTCAGCATCAGTTCATATAAGTCTTTCCAGATTATGGCAAATTCTTTTTCTTAATTAACTTTTGTTTATTTTTAGTTTATATCATTCATTTCACAAAATTTTTGGAGTTACAAATTTTCTCCCCATCTTTCCCCTACCTATCACCCCAAAACAGCGATCCCACTATAAACCCCCTCCCCCAAATCTGCTCTCTCCTATATCCTCCCTCATCACCCCTCTGACTTTCCAGTAGGGCAAGATGGATCTCTCAACCCCAGTGCAGATTATGGCAAATTTTTAATAATAAATGCTTGCTGACTTGACTCTACAATTTATGGCATCTTGGGCTGGGAGTACTGAGAGGTTAAGTTGACTTGCTCAGGGTCACATAACCCTCATGTGGAAGAGCAAGGTTTAAAATTCCTGTCTTCCTGATTAGGTAATCAGCTCTCTACCCATTCCACCATGTTACACTGATTTAAATGTTTGAAAGAAACAAGCATCAGTATAGGCCCAATGCCATCAGACAATTAGAACTGCCATAGAGGAGGGCAAAGCCAAGATGGCAGCATAGAAGCAGCAAAGCACCGCAGCTCCCACACAAACATGCTAAAAACTCATAAAACGGGACTCTAAAACAGATTTTCAAGCTCCAAAACTCTCCAAAAGACAGAAAACACATCTGTTGCTACAGGTAGCTCAACAAGTAGGGCTTTTCACAGCAGTCTGGAGCCGTGGCTGAAACTCCAGCCTGGCCACGCCCCAGGGCATCAGGCAGAGCCCAGTCTATAGGAGAGCAGATCTCCTGCACTGGAGGCACAGTTAACACATTTATCAGGCCAGAAGAAAAAAAAGGCTAAGAGAAAGGTCAGTGGATTTTGCTAAATTTGGGGAAGAGTGGGTCCAGCCAAACTGCTCCCAGGGCAAGGAAGCAGTGGGAAGTGGCTGTAGCAGCAGGAATGGCTGAGAGCAGCAACGGCCTCCACTGGGCTGCTTCAGAGCCCTCAGCCTGCAGATAGCAGGGGGGCTGAAGCGATTGATCAGGGCCAAGGGCTCTTGTGTTAAGCAGCCTGGATCTGGATCGTGGTCTTGAGTGGTGGTCCTGGGGTGTGCTTTCAGTGAGCCAAAACTGGGGGGGCCTCAGCACCCCACTAAATAGCTCCGGCAGCTGTGAAGGCCCCAGCGATTTGGGACAGAGTTTTCCCCCTCCAGGAAGCAGAGTTCCACAGAGCTAAAAAAAAAAAAAAACAAGCAATTAATAGACTGGCCAACATGAGGAAAAGGAACCAAGGTAGGAACAGCAGTAAAACTCTAGAATCCTTTTTTATGGACAAAAAAGATCAAAGCATG
>JAQQSW010004387.1:0-14452 GCA_028646575.1 Pseudocheirus occidentalis
AAGAGTTTGCAGACCCTATACATAATTGTATACCACCATGGTGGGGGTAGGGGGGAGGGAAAAGGGAGGGGAGAAAATCTGAAACTCAAGTGATTCTGTAACTGAATCTTGTAAACTAAAAGTAAATAAACAAGTCAATAAATTTTTTTTTAAAAAAGTGTTCTGTAAAGCCCAGCCCAAAAGAAGATTGCAGTCTACTAATGCATTTCACAAATGTCAGCTAGCCATTCTTCCTCCATTCTGATGCTGATTTTTTTAAACCATATCAATTACTTTTATGTTTAATCTTACTGAATTTTGTTATTACATTCAGTATACTATTTTAATCTTTGGGGAACCTTTTGGATGCTAATTCTGTCATCCAACTTTACTCCCCCACCACCTCACTAGACACCATGGCATCATGGAGGGTAATCCCACCCTCTTTGCTTCCAGTTCTGGAACCATAGTCACAGCTCTTTTGCTATCCCTATAAAGGACATGTCCAACTACTCCCCTATGGCTTCAGTTACCAGACTTGCAACTTTTCAAGCCAAAATATCCCTCACTGGATGCCATTCATTCCCCTATTCATATGGTTTCCCTCATTGGGATATAAACTCCTCAAAGGCAGTAAATCTTGTCCTTTTTATATTTGTAGCCTCAGAGCTTAGCACAATGCCTGACATATGATAAACATTCAACAAATTCTTTTTCATCCATTCATTTATGCATTCAACATGTTGGCCATCCCTTCTTGTTAGCTTCCTGTCAGTTTTGATAAATATCTGCTTTGAGATATATACATACATACATAGATAAGTTTACATATACACATATAAATATATGTATAATATGCATTGTGTATGCACATATATAGATGCTTGCATAATATTCATTGTATGCACATGTTTGCATATGTATATACATAGAAATAAATGCATATGTAATGTGCATTGTCTATGTGTATGTATGTATATGTGTACCTGTATGATAAATGAAAATGGGGGAGGGAGAAGTTGACTTAACAGGTAACTCATATTCCTGCTTTAAAAATATATATATCGATATTATTTAATATGGAAATATTATAATTTTATATAAATTATATTAAATATAATAAATAAAATAGAAAATAAATTATATAAAATAAATTTATATAAATTATATAAATATTATAATTTTATAACCAAGAATGAAAAAGGATGAAATTCAACAAAATTGCAACAATGAAGCCCAGCTGCATGTGTAGTGTTGCATGCCAGCTCTGCAAAGAAGGAAGGGAGGTCTCTATGGGTTCTCTTTTCTTCAGGGCCTAGCAGAGTCATTAATGATGCAGTGTTCAGTTTCCATGTTTGATTGCTATCTGTCTTTCCATTTATACTGTTAATACCACTGTGTGTGTTCTTCTGGTTCTGCTGAGTTCACTTTGCATCACTTCATAAAGAGCTTCCCATGTGCCTGCATTTCTTCATAGTCATATTTTTCATAGCACAATAATATCCCCTTACATTCAGGTGCCACAATTTATTAAGCCATTCCCCAGTCAATGGCTATTGACATTTTTCCAGTTCTTTGCTACTATAAAAAGCGCTACTATAAAGATTTTGGCATCAATGGGGCCCCTCTTTCTCTTTTTTATTTTCTTGGGGCATTGGGATGTTCCTACATTCTTTTAAACCCTTGTATTCATCACCAAGTGCAATAGATGCCTTAGTCAGTGAACTGAAGCTCCAGGATTATTAATATGCTGCTAAGATCTGGGGAAAATAAGGCAGGAAGCCAGGAGCAATTTTTCATTCTTAAAATAGGAGTCGCAAAGCTCATTTCACTTATGTGCTCAGGTTGAATGGAGACTGACTCCTCCTTCTTCACTGGAGCACACTTGCAGGAAATCAACCTACACGTGTTTCTAGAAAAATTGGACAAGACTTACTAAGTTTGCATTGGAAAAGGAAATGTTGCATCATATCATGCTGGAAAATCATTACAGTGTCCGGCCTGCGGAAAACACAAAAGTTCAGGAAAAGGGCTCGCAAGTTACTGTGCACTGCTTTTCAAGCCTTCATCCCATCAAGGTTCTTTCTCTGGCTTCTTCTCCCTGAAATAGCAGCTACAAAAGATGAGGGTGGTTATAGTTCAGGTTGCTCTAATGGCTAAAAGCAAAAGAATTAGAATTTTAAATGGGTCGCAGGACAGGGGGCACATGACCAGCCATGGAAGTATGACAGAACTTGTCGATGGACTTGGTTTCTGGAAGATGAGAACATTGGAATAGAAAGCAGATGAAAACACTCATCAGGTATATTACACTCCTTTCCCACTTTCCTCTTCAGGCACAGCCTCTAGAGCAGGAAGGACCCATAGAAGTCCTCAAATCCAACTGCCTCATTTTTCTGTTTCAGGGATGTGAAATGAATTGCCTCTGGTCACACAGGAAGTAAGTGGTTGAGCCATGACTCAAACTCAAGTATGATGACTTCAAGATCCATCGTTCCACTCTAAATGTCTTGAATCTTAAAATCAAGGCTCTTTTTTTATCCCCATTCTATCATTTTGTAGAGGCCTGGGTCAGTAGTGTTTTAATAGAAAGTTAAAATGTTGACTCATTCACTCAGTACACATTTATTAAGCACCTCCTCCACAAAAAGCTCAGTGTTAATCCCTGGAGATATAGACAAAACAAAAAAGACTTTACCCTCCAGGAGTTTTTATTCTACTGGAGGGGATACAAGACAAACACCAATGAGCAAATACAAAATACGTTTGTAGCAGAGGTTCACCTATTATGGCCTAGGGCTCCTTTCATATTTAAAATAAATACAAAGTAAGTTTGGGTGTGGGGGAAACATTAACAATTAGGGGGGTCAGGAAGGCCTGCTGCAGGAGGGGGCACTTGTGATGAGCCTTGAAGGGAATTAAGGATTCCAAGAGACGGATGTGAGGGTAGAGAGCATGCCAGGAAAGGATTAATGCCCGTGCAAACACATGGTGGTGGGAGATGGAGTGTAATTGAATATAGGAGTGTTTTCGTCTGCTTTCTATTCCCTGGCTTCAGGGAAGGATGTCCCTCTTGATAGACAGAAGCACAGTCACGGACTCAAGAAAGACCTTCCAGTAACAAGGAGTCTGCCCTTTGGCAAACTGTAGTGTATCTCACTACCACTCTATTCTGAATATAAGCTTACTCTTCCTATCTACTCTGTGTATACTTGTAGGAGAGTATGTCCCATAAGCCAGAAAGAGCATTGGTCTGGAAAGACTTAACATGAACTGATGCAAAATGAAGTGAGCAGAACCAGGAGAACATTGTACAGTAATAGCAACATTGGGTGATGATCAGCTATGATTAACTTAGCTCTTCTCAGCAATACAATAATCCAAGATGAATCTGAAAGACTAATAACGGAAAATGCCGTCCACTTCCAGAGAAAGAATTGATGGAGTCTGAATGCGGACCAAAGCGGACGATTTTCACTTTCCTTATTTTTTCATAGTTTTTTTCTTTTGATACATTTCTTCTTTCACAACACAATTAATATGGAAATATGTTTTTCATGTTTGCTCATATATATCAAAATGCTTACCGTTCTAGGTAGGGGAAAGGGGGGAGAAAGGGAAGGAGAACATTTGGAACTCAAAATTTTATTAAAAATGAATGTTAAAAACTATCTTTACATGTAATTGGAAAGAATAAAGTATTATTTAAGAGAGAAAAAAGAAAGAGGTTTGTTCTGGAGTCAGAGACTCAAAACTTGGCTCATCTGCTTGCCTCATCATTTTTCAAGGCAGAGACTGGGCTGAAAAGGCTCTAAAAGCAGTGTTCTCTGAGGTGCCTGAGCACAGGGCTCCAAATGCTAGGCCCCTCTTTCTTGCTGGCAAATTCAATATCTGTAAAATTTAGATCACAGGATGATAATAGAAAGGACTCAAATCTGGGAGTCAGGATGCCAGGGTTCTAGATCAACCAGTTGACTTCATCATCTTTGATATTCAAATAAGGTTAGATTCCTCCCAGCTTTGACAAACCCTGTTCTCAGGCCCCTCCCAGCTTTGATATCTTATGCTAAGACCTCTCCCAGCTCTGACAGTCTATATTTTAAATTCCTTCCATTTTTTGACATTTGGTGTTCAAAGGGCCCTTTCAGATCTAAATTTTATCCTAATGGGGGCTCAGATAACAGTGGGGCTGACCACAGAAGGGCTAATCAGGGTCTCCAGGCTTGGCAGCTCCCCAGACAAGCCAGGTGATAATAGGATGCTGTTAAGACAAATAGTTAAACATGGGGAAGTCAGGCAGCTAATAGCAGGGACCTGAACCACAGGCACTAGATTTCAAGGACAAAAAGGACAGGGATGAGGAAGTTAGACAAGGGAGGCCCAAGACCCAGAAGCCCAAGCATGGGTACAGAAATCGGTGGAAAGGGCCCAGCCGGAGCGCCCTTCCCCACCTCTCATACCCACCCAGCTCACTATCCCTATAGATTCCACCTGTCATCTCGTTTGTGTTTTTCTGCTCTTCTTCCATACCGTCGCTAGCATCCTCACACTGGGTCTCAGACGCTTCAATGGAGTGGAGTTTCATGGGCCACCTAGGTCTGCACCAACTCCCCCTCTCTGGCTGTACTTGTAGCTAGATCTTTCTCTGTATTTGGAGCCAGGAAGATCTATCTTCAAGCCCCTCCTCAGCTACTTCTCAGTTATCTGAGCCTGGGCACATCCCTTAACATCTGCCTCTGTTTCCTCATATGTAAAACTAGGGGTTTGGACTCAGTGACCTCTGAGGTCCTCCTTCTGGTTCTAAATCCACGATCTCATCATTGCTCCTCCCCAAGAAGGCCAGGGGGCACTGACCGGATTCACCAGCAGTGGGCACCCAACAAGTGGCTGGCCTCCTTCCACAGCTGACTCTCATCCTGGGACTCAGGCCTCTTGGCTGCATAACTACAAACATGTGGCAGCTGGAACAACTCAGGCCCACCACCCCAGGTCTGGCCGGCCCATCCCATTGCCCAAATATTCCCACTCTAAAGGATTTTCATCTTGTGAAACTTGCAGAAGTGACCCCAAAACATCATCCTGCTGACCTTCCCCGGCACCCTCCCCCAACAAAACCAGTCATAGCAGGAGCTTCCCCAGGAAGGCTGCCTTCCAAGAGGAGCTCAAGTAGAGCAGAACTTTCCACTTTGCTCATGGTTCCAGGCCTGGCCATAACCTCCATCTGCCAGGCTGCTGGAGGTTGGTCCCATGAATCACAGCAATGTTAAACCAGGAAAGTACTAGAACCAGAAAAATGGAAAACCATTTTACCTGCTAGGGAACCAGGCCCTAGGACAGGTTGTTGACTTTGCTGGAGTCTTCAGATCATAGACCATTTTAAAAACACAATCATGAAATGCATAATGTTGAGAGAGACTTCAGAAGCCATTGGATCGAGGTCTCTCTTTGTTATTGATAAAAGAACAGAAGCCAGAGACAGAACGTGATCTGTCCAAGGTCACAGTTAGATTGTGCCAGACCAGGGAAGATGGTAGATATAGGTCCAGTCTGCTGGGTTTTGGGTGGAATTAGGCAAAGTTCCCTGAGCACCCAAACCACTGAAGTCTGGTGGGTTTTATGGGGGTTTTATTTGGATCTAACAGGACGAGTCTTGTGGGGCATTGAGATGGGCCTGGAGACTGATTCTGATTCATCCTAATGGAGAAACAGGGGAAGACTTCTGGGCACAGAAGACAGTTGCTATTCAAACTCTCCTCCACCAGAGAAAGGCAATTTGAGCCTCTCTGAGAGGGTGATCTGGCTTCCCTCGGGGCTTTATGTGGTCAGAGGAAGGAGGACACTGGGATCATCCAGCCTTCATTTTACAGAAGAGAAAACAGACTTAGAGGCGGCGACTTGCTCATCTTCACACGCCTTCACGAAGTATCAGCGGTAGGATCGGAACCCAAGGCTTCCACCGCAAGCCTGACTCTCTAAAAACTTGGCCCTACTGCCTCTCAGACAGCCGATATGTCTGGAATGCCCTCCAGGAAACCAGCAGAGTTCTGGATGCTGTGGGAATCCTGGATGAAATATGGCTGGTCCACGGTGTCCTCGAGGTCTGGCAGGGGGAGAAAAGAATGACAGGCACGAAGAAGGGTTCGAGACCAGTGAGGGAGGTGCCGGGGCACCCGCCATACTGCATCAAGAGCCTGGTGGTCAGAGCCACGTGGTGGGAAGGATGTGGTGAGGTCCCAGGGGCCTTGGCTTCTGGAAGACGGATTTGAGCTGGGTTTCAGAATCCTACCAGCTGTCAGATCCTCAACAAGTCTCTGACCCTCTCCAGGCCTCAGTTCCCTCCTCTGTGACCTGAGGGGGTTGGATCAATGACCCCTAAATCCCATTCTAACCCTAAAACAATGATTCTCTGGGGCTACAGAAAGTGCAGAGCCAGGCAATTAGGTCTTTGAGATACCAAAGAGTCAGTAGCTTTGAGCCTGCAGGAAAGCTATCTTTAAGTATCTGAAAGGCTTTCACAGAGGGTTCCATTCAACTCAATTTAACAAATATTCCATGTGTCAAGCACCTAATAGGTGTTTTGAACTTTGTATCCCCAGCACGATACAAAAGAGCTAAGCAGAGGAGGTAATGCACTCCAGACAGGAGATACTGCCTGGGCAAAGATGTGGAGGTGGGAGATAGAAGCGGTTAGTTAACATCACACAATTTGTTAGTGGCAGAGCTGAGATGTACTTCTCATGACAACTGTCAGAGGCAAGTAAAGCAAACATTATGATCTCCTCCCCTCTCCAATCCATCCTTTACACTGGTGCCAAACTAACATGTAATGGGATCAGACCCCATTACAGAGAGAAGTCAAGCTTGGCTCTGACCATGGCATTCCCCTGCTCCAAAAGGTTCAGTGGCTTCCTATTAGCATAAGCACATAAGTCCTTAACCTTGTTGAGTCCTGGAGCCCCTTGGCAGGCTGCTGAAGACTACAACCCCCTTCCTCAGATTCAGTTTTGAAATGATATAAAATAAATTATACGGAACTATGAAATGCCCCAGTTATACTGAAATATAGTTATCAAAATATTTTTAAAAATAAGTTCACAGACCCCAGGCTAAGAAACCCTGTTCTAGGATAAAATACAAACCATCTGTTTTGCTTCTCAACCCTTTCACAGTCTGACTTCAAGCTGGTTTTCTGGATGTTCCAGCCCAACCAGCCTGCTCACTGATCTGATAACATTCTCGCCTCCAGGAGCATGTCCAGGCTTTCTCTCTAGCCTGGAAGGCCCTCCTTACCCACTCCCACCCTGGAAACCCTTCATTCTTTTTTAGACTCCACTGAGCTGAGAGAACATCTCTTCCAGGCAGCTTCTTTTGATCCACCCGAGGGTTAATGTTCTCACATCTAAAATTGGATGAATGAATGAATGCATTTATTAAGCATCTATCTATGGAGCACTGTGATAAGCACTGGGAATAGGAACAAAAGAAGAGGGTCCCTACCCTCGCAGAGCTTACATTCTGATAGGGGGAAATACACAGTAGGGACCAGGAAGGGATATTTTGCTTTGAAAAGTTACTGGGATGGCAAAAACAGCCACAGGAAAATAGGTTGACACTCCCTTTCCAGAAGTAATGACCAAGTTGATTTGGTTGGTGTTTCCCAAGTTAGAAGGCACTGGGGAGGATGGAGGGTAATATGGCGGCTGATGGAGAAATGGCTGGGAGTAAGGTGACTTGGGGCTGGAGCCTCCATGTAGTGAAGCAACATAGAGAACGACCAGTTAGTATAGTGGGGCCCCAGAGTGGAAGTTCCAGGATGGAAGAGACAAATCCTCCAGGGCTGGATTTCTGGTCCTAAAGTCATGGCAGCTGGCAAGAACACCTGGAAAGGGAGATGCTTTGAATTTATTTTGCATTTTTTTACCTCGTGTGTCAATACACAATTTCCTTTTGGTCTCTGCGTCTCTAGCCTGCAGCAAAGTGCCTGGCACACAGTGAGAGCTTTAAAAATGTGAACTTAACTAAATTGAATTGAATTGAGGGTCACTGACGCTCAGGTGAATAGCTTGGTCCAAGATCACACAGTTAGTGAAATGGAAGAGAGAGCCCCCAAACCCATTATTCTTTTCACTATACCTGAGGGGTACAGTCCACAGAATGTTGAACTTGCAATCACAAAGACCTGTGTTCCAATCCTGCCCCAGATGTCATCTAACTGTGTGACCCTGGGCAAGTCAACTAGCCTTTGCCTGCCTTACTTCCTCATCTATTAAATGGGAATAATCGCAGCCCCAGCCTCACAGGGTGGCTGAAAGGACCAAACGAGATTATTATATACATAAAGTATTTGGGAAACCTTAATGCATTCTAGAAATGGCAAAAATTATTATTAGCCATTACCATTATTGTTATACTGCCTGCCTAAGCTGGAAATCAGTGAGAGGAAGAAATAAGGCGACATCTGCTTTTGTTTCTTCGGCGTCCCATGTAGTAATTAACAGCGGCGGATGTTTGGCAGTGACCTCCCCGCTCTTTAGGTCCGGCTTGAGCTGACCCCGGATGGCTCCCTCCTCAGTCATGGGGCTTCTTTGCCAAATACCATTCATACACATTTAACGCTGTTAAGGGATGGGTGGCCTAGTTCTCAGGAACAAAGAATTCTCTTCTCTGCTGCTATGAGAAGAATGGAACCAAACCCCAGCTGAACTCCCCCAAGTGTCCAAAATGTCTGGTTCACTGAGCTCCTCCCTGGCCTTCTTTTCTTCCCCCTTCAAAGCTCGTCAGTCCCCAGCTCTACACAAGATGGGGACCAGCAGTGAACTCCTAGGGCGGCTCTTTCAGCTGGATGCTGAAATGCATCTTTAAAGACCATTGCCCTCGGGAACTTAAGTCCAAGATGCTGAGTGGATGGTTACAGATAGCTTCTTGTGAGTAGCATGGTCCAGAAATATCTACACTCACTGTCAGAAGACCTGGGTTTGAATCCTGACTGCAACCTACAAGTGGGTTACTTTAAACAAATTGTTCAACCCCTCTGAGGCTCAGTTTCCTCCTCTGTCAAGGGGCTGGGAGTGTAATACTTGCACTGCATACCTTGGAGGGTTGCAGTGTTCAGGTCTACTGAAATAATGTTTGTCAAGTGCTTTGGAAAATACATAGTGTTATGTAACTGTGGATTCTTGTTGTAACTTAAGTGTTACTCAGTGTATGAGCCTATTATATCTCCAGTGAAATTATAAACCCCCTCAGGACAAAAGTCTTGTCCTTTATGTCCCTCTCAGGCAGGCAGACTGCTTAGTAGAAAGCAGGTGCTCAAATTCTATGTGATATATGGAATTAAATTTGTCACAGGATCATAGATCTGGTGCTGGAAGGTACCCCAGAAGTCATCTTATCAGAACACTCCATCTACAGATTAAGAAACTGAGGCAGAGATAGGCAGGGACTTACCCAAGGTCACATGGGCAGCAAGCATCAGAGGGGAGTTTAAATGCAGCTCTTTTGATCCTACTGCCAGTGACCTTTCCAGCCCTCTCTTTAAATACTTGAACAGTTGTCCCCAAGTCTTTTCCAGGCTAAAGAATCCATACTTCCTTCAACAAATTTTTACATCCTATGGGCCTCAAAGCCCTTCCCCACCCTTAATGTCTTCTACTGGATACTCTCCAGTTTGTCGCTTCCCTTCTTGAGCTGCCATGCCCAGAAGGGAACACAATATTCCAGGTGCACTCTAGTCAGGGCAGGGTTCAGCATTGCCATTTATACCCTAGCTCTGGTTTCCATGCTTCTCTTTGGTAACCAATGATTATTATTATTTTTTTTTAACCAACATGTCTCACTGTTGAGTGGCACTAAATTTGTATTTGACTCAAGCCCCTGGAATTTTTTATTTTTTATTCTCCCAGACAGAATGGGTAAGGTGGTTGTCTTGAAACTGGACCCCAAGTACATTCTCCCTGCTCAGATTTTCCTAACATCCGTTATCTGCAACTCCCTTCTTCCATCACTTCCTATCTTGTGTGATCCTTCTTGGAATACAAATCACACTCTCCATCACACCCAATAGATTGCAAATTCTTAAGAGTTTTTTTCTAAGACCCGAGTTCAGATCCCACCCTCTGACATTTGCTAATTGAGTTACCATAGACCAGTTACTTTTCCTAGTATCCATTTCCTCATATGTCAAGTGGGAATAAGATCTTTAGTACCCCAACCCCCATACAGGGTTGATAGAGAATCAAAGGAAGAAACATATTGTTCTTTGTACCTTGCATATAGCAGAGTAGATGTTTGCTCATTGTTTAATAGAGTTGGTATTTAGTAAATGTTTGTTGAATTGAATCAGGGAATGAATGTATGAACAAATACAAAAACATTTACAAAGCCTTAACTATATGCCAAGCATTGTACTCAATCCTGGGAATACAACTAAAAAAAAAAAATGAAACATTCAGAAAAATCTAGGAAGACTTGTATGAACTGATACAGAGTGAAGTAAGAAGAATCAGGAAAAGAGTTTGTACAATACCAGGATGGTAAAGACAAACAACTCAAAGAATTAAGATCCTTGATCGGTGCAATGGCTAACTCTAACTCCAGAGCACATTCTTTTCCACTGAAAATATAAAAAAGAAATTTTCAAAAAGAGAGAGAAAGAGCCTCTAATTTTGAAAAATTCACATTCTAAATGAGGGGATTCTTGTAATAATAACAGTCAGCATTTGGATAGTATTTTAAGGTTTGCAAAGTTGTTGCTTTTCAGTCATTTCAGTCAACTTTCTGTAACCCCATATGGGGTTTTCTTGGCAGACACTGGAGTGGTTTGCCACTTTCTTCTTCAGTTCATTTTACAGATAAGGAAACTGAGACAAACAGGTAAAATACCTTGCCCCACACAGCTAGTAAGTATCCGAGGCTGGATTTGAACTTAGGAAGATGAGTTATCCTTATTTCAGGTTCAGGGCTCTATCCACAGCAGCGCCACCTAACTCATTTGACTCTAATAACAAAAATGTGAGGTAGCTGTTATTTGTTTTTATTTTACAGATAGACAAACTAAGGCTAAGTGATTTGTCCAGGTTCTTTAACGTTTACAAGCATTCTCCTCTCCTAAGCACTGTGAGGTAGGCAGTACAAACTTTATTAGCTCCATTTTGTAGATGAGAAACTGAAACCCAGAAACAAGGAAGGGCTTATCAAGGTTCTATCACTATTCAATTGCAAAGACAAGACTAAAACCAATGCCTCCTGATTCACCCAGGGTTCTACGTACAACACATACTACTCTTCTGCTCTAGGTCTTGGGATGAATGAATGAATGAAAGATGTAATGAAACAATGAATGAATGAATCATTGGGAAACATTTATTAAATAAACATTTATTACTTTGTGCTAGGCACTGAATCAGATGCTTTTAATACAAAGAAATAGAATAGTCCCTGTCTTCAAGAAGTGTCCTATCAGGGAGATCACATATCTCTAAATATTTATATTTATAGTAAACATACAGTAAAATGAGGAGGGAGCACTAGCAGTGGAAGGAGATAACCAGGGAAGGCTTCATGTAAATGGTTTGGAAGAAGACAAAGAATTCTCAGAGTTGGAAGTGAGAGGGCAGGAATCTAGAGCAAAGGTATGGAGATGAAAGGTTGTGTGTGAGAATCTACTTAGCTATATGGTCAGTGACAGAAAAACAAATAATACATCATGGAAGGGTAGGTGGGGGCAAATTGTAAAGTGTTTTAAAAGCTAAACAGAAGAGTTTATATTTAATCCTAATTGATAGGGAGCCAACAAAGTTTAATGAGTAAAGGAGTGACGTGGTTAGACCTTTCATTTAGAAAAGTCACTTTTATATTTGAATGGCAGACGGACTGGAGTAGAGAGACTTGAGGAAAGAAACCCAAGAGGAAGTAGTCACAGTAGCCCAGGACAGAGTGATGAGGGCCTAACCTAGGGTGGTTGCAGTGTGAGTAGCAGAGACAAGTTCATGTGTAAAAACAGAGCTGACAAGGGTTGGCAACAGTCTTTAGAGGTGGGATGAGGGAAAGCTAGAGTGCCTGAGCCTACCTTTAGAACATACATTTTTTTTTAAGGCAAACCTTAAAACTCTTTACTTCAGAAACCTCTCTGAGATCCTACTTGATTATATTAATTTGAATTATACAATTGAAATGATAAATTTCATTTCTAATTATATTATAAATATATTTAAATGAGAAATCATTAGAATTTCCTCTCTGTATAATCAGCTCTAAATTATCTACATTAAGGGGAGAAATGGGAGGGAGGAAAGGAACTGTAGAAAATACAAATGAATAATAGATCATTTTAAAAACCAGTTCATGTTATTTTATCCTGAAGAAACTCCTTTGGATAAACACGTGCAGACACAAACATTGTAGTCTCCTTGATAATGGTTAAGAAGGCAAAGCCTTGGAGAAAATTTGTCTGAATATGTCCAGTGACCTGTCATTGTCTCCTCTGTCCTTTAAATATATATTGTTTTCATTCAAGCATTGAGAGAGATAGGGAGAGAGACAGAGAGACAGAGACAGAGACAGAGACTGAGAGATCCATCTTCCCAAGCCCAACATGCAAGACCAATTATTGGCTTTTTCCCAATTCATACTGCAAGGGCAAAAGTCAATTGAGTCAATCAATCAAGTTACCCTCACCCACCTAAAGTAAGTGATAAAATGCTCTGCTGTGGTATCCAGATGGGAACATGACTGAATTGAACCAAATCAATCAAAGCCATTCCAACTAAGTGTGAAAAGACCAAAGAGGCCACAAGTGGGAGGCAGGATGAAGAGGATGCTGGACTTTCAAAGCATAGCTAGGTTCCAATACTACCTCAGATACTTACTAGCTGTGTGACCCTAGGCAAGTCACTTAACATCTGAGTTTCTTTTCCATCGACTTCAATAGGACAAGATTAGCTTCTAAGATCCCTTACTGCTTTAAATCTGTGATCCTTTGAGACTTGGACTATCTCCAGATTCCACTATTGCACAAGATCTGAGATTATCCCACTTCCCACCCATGAGTGGGGCCTTCACAGTATAACTACTAGATTCCCTCATGGCCCTAGAGTCTACCTGAAAGGTTGAGTGATGTTTATGGAATGATATAATTCATGAGCCCTCATCAATAGGCTTCTCTTCTCTCCACACCCCTCTCTTAATTGCACAAGAAGTATATTTGCATTGCATGAAGAAACTTGGTCACATCCTAGGGGTCAGCTATAATATATTAGGCCAGTTTAGCTCCAAGTCAGGATTTTACATCAACCAAGCATATAGGAGAAGAGAAGAGAGAACCATTAATAGGAAGGAATCACTAGGGTAGTGGTTCTCAACATGTGGGTCCCGATCCCTTTGGGGGTTGAACTACCATTTCACAGGGATCGCCTAAGACCATCAGAAAAGACGTATTTTCATTGGTCTTAGGAACCGAGACACTGCTCCTCTATCTGTCTCCAGGCAGGTCCACCCACATGCAGATACACCCACATACAAGTATTAAAGGATTGTAACATTAGGAAGGTTGAGAACCACTGCACTAGGGGGATGGGAGAGTTGGTTGGGGGATAGGTATAAAGAGAACTTGAGAGGTTTGCCATTTACATCTCCAGGCCATTTTGCAGATGAGGAAACCAAGGCAAATAAGGTGAACTGACTTGCCTAGGATCACACAGCTAGTAATTATCTGAAGTCAAATTCGAACTCAGGTTTCCTGACTCAAGCCAAGCACTCTACCCACTGTATTAACTAACTGGGGTATAGGAGATTATCTAGCCTAATTTCTTCCATTTTGTGATGAGCTTGAGGCCCAGAGAAGTTAGTGTCTTACCCAAGGTCATACCAGTAGTAAATATCAAGGACAGGATTTGAACCCAGGTCCTCTGACTCTAAATCCAGTCTTCCTTATACTGCAGTAGAAAATGCTAATAATTCGGACATTTTCTCACTGAGTCCCTATTCACATCAAGTGGTACACAGCTTAGAAAACACTGGCAATCCCCTACCACCTCACCAACCCCCTTCATGGGTAAAGAACCCCAAGGGTGGTCAGGCTATGAATGAAATAAATGAATCCGGTTGCAGCTCAACAAGAAGGGTGAGACTTACATAAAGCCTGGGACAGGGCTCAGCCTTCAGCTGCCAGCTCCCAGGAGAGGCTGAATAGGGCACTGAAGACTTTCCTCAATAGCAGCTCTTTCCTGGGGCTCAGGAGGAGGTGAAGGACATTGTTTTATAGGCAGCAATGACATTAGCTTTCCAATTCTCCTGGCAGGCCCTAGTCTGGAAGAAAGAAACATGGGAGGGCCATGGGAGGGTTTGGGCCCAATGGAGCCGGTTTGTTTACATCTGATTAAAGCAAGAGAATGTGAGATTTCAGAGAAGCCAATGGAATAAACTCCATGGATGGGGAGGAGGCACAGATTTCATTAATTAGAGTCTCATAAATCTA
>JAQQSW010004388.1:0-14452 GCA_028646575.1 Pseudocheirus occidentalis
CACCTCCTCAGTCCCAGGCCTAGGACATTGTCTATCTGTAATCAATCAGTTAATCAATAAGCATTTAATAAGCATCTACAATATGCCATGCACTGTGCTGAGTACTGTGGACAAAAAGCTCAAGAAACTTACATTCTAAGCAGGGAAATACCATATAGGCATATGTCAGATTATACAAAGTATAATAGATACAAGATAACCTTAGATGAGAGGCACTACTATTGGGAAAGACTAAGAGAAGACTCCTTTAGAAAATATCATATATCTCATAAAGTGGAATCTGATAAGATAATTTTCGAAAGAAATGCCCTTATGTATTTTGCATTGCAGTGTAAAATAACTAATGTGCTCTGGAGAAAAAATATTCATCTTTAAATTTCAAGTTTTTTACTAGATTTAAGTGGATAAAAATATTTTATTTCTTTATGAATTATGGAAAGGGATTAGGTGGGAAAGGATTCTGCAGAGCTATCAATGTCCAAATAATAAAAAGACATATATAATAAAGGTATTTGAGCAGTAAAAAAAATCATATAAACAATCTTAAAGGAAGCTAAGGATTCTGCCAGGTGGAGGTAAGGCAGAACATTCCAGGTATTTGCCAGTGCAAATGTATGGAGATGGGAGATGGGGCATGACATGAGAAGCAGAAAGTAGGCCATTATGGCTTCTCCCTACAGTGCATGAAGAAGACTGGAAAGGCAGAAAAGGACCAGGTTGTAAAGAGCTTTAAATGTCAGACAGAGTAATTTATATTTGATCCTAGAGGGAGCTCTTGGCATTTATTGGAAAATCACTTTCTTAAATGCATAAAAGATGGATTGGAGTAGGGAGAGAGTTGAGATGGAGAGACCGTTAAAAGGATTATTTCAATAGTCTAGATGAGAGAGGATAAGGATATTGACAAGGGTGGGGGCTATGCTAGGAGGATATAACTGAGTGGTGTTGTGTAGGTAAAAAAGACAAGATTTGGCAGATGAAAGAATGCGTATGTAGAGTGAATGAGAGTAGAACTTGAGAATGATAACTGAGGTTCTGCATGTGATTTAATAGAAGAGAGATGGTGCTTTTAAGATGAAAAAGGGGTAGAGGTAAGGGGTTAGGGGAATAATGAAACCTACTTTGGACATCCTATAGGATATCTGGTTCTAAATGTCCAATTTTCAATTTATGGTGCAGTCTAAATTAGGGGAAAATATTGAGATTTGGGAACAATCTGAAAAGAGGTCATCGAATGAGAGAATATAGAGATAAAAGAGAAGGGGCGCCAGAGAGAGCCTTGGGGAGCACAGATATGCTGGTGAATGGTTAGCAACTACTCTCCAGAAAAATAAAATGTACACATGACATACTTTTAAGTTTTATCTACATTATTAATATTCCCTCTATCACTTTTTAAAGTCTAGACAATCAACAAAACAATAAATCAAGCCCTAATTTATAGCTTTTGTAAATTTCTAAGGTGTAAATCCTCACACTGGAAATTTAACAATGCTGGTGTGAGTTCCAGCACACCACTACTTGGGGATCACCCCCAGAGAATGGGCTCTGTCAAATGTTGCAGAGAGATAAAAAAAAGATAAGGATGGAAGAGATCCTTATATCTGGCAATTACTGAAACTTTGAAAAGGTCAGTTTTGGTTGAATGTCTTTTGACTTAGCTATTCTACTTAGCCTCTACCCCAAGAAGGGCAAAGAAAGAGAAAAAAGTGCTATGTATGCAAAAATATTTATAGCAGTTCTTTTTATGAAAGCAAAGAACTGAAAGTGTGCTAACTAACCAGATAGAAATGACTAATTTTGTTAGTTTGACTAGTATGCTTTTTAAAAAACCTACTTTGTTACTCCAGCTTTTGCATTGCTATTGATTTCACTGAGTATATTTTGTCTGGATCAGTTCAAAACCTGTGAAAAGGAACAATTGGAGAATCTTAGATCATATGCTTTAGACCTAGAAATTAACTTGTTGTTGAGTCATTTCAGTTGTGTCTGACTCTCCATGACCCCATTTGGGGTTTTCTTGGCAAAGATACTGGAGTGGTTTGCCATTTCCTTTACCAGCTCGTTTTGTAGATGAGAAAACTGAAAAAAACAAAACAAAACAGTGAAGTGACTTGCCCAGGGTCACATAGCTAGTAAGTATCTGAGGCTGGATTTGAACTCAGGTCTTCCTAACTCCAGACCTGGTACTCTAAGAAAGGAATTTTCTTCGAAGAAAGATCATCTAGTCCAACTCTCTCATTTTACAAATAAGGAAGCAGAAGTAGACAAAGGTTAAGTAATTTGCTCAAGGTCGTGAAGACAGGATAATAGACGGTCCTGGAAGGGACCTTACAGATGATCTTTTCCAAACTCCCTATTTTACAGAAGAGGAAACTAAGACCCTAACAGATGAAGTGACTTCTCCAAGAGGCACTTACATGGTACAGGGGGTGGCATGCTGGTCCTAGAGTCAGGAAGACTTGGGTTCAAATCTCCCCTCAGATACTTAGTAGCTGTGTAACTCTGGGAAAAGTCACTTAACCTCTGTTTGCCTCAATTTCCTTGACTATAAGATGATGATAGTAACAGCCCCACCTCCGAGGGTTGTTGTGAGGATAATATGCTTAAAGATAATATTTATGATATTACCACAATGTCTGGCACAAAGTAGGTGCTATATCAGTGTTTATTCCCTTACTTTCCTTTACCTTCCCTTTCCCCCTAACGTCATCCAAGTAATAAGTGACAGAGCTAGGATTCGAACCCAGCCAGGTCTTGATTCCAAATTTAGCACCCTTTTCACTCCACCATTTAGTAAGGGACCAATGATATCGCAGGTGATGTCTTGCCTTGTTCATGAATTGGTTTCAAGTGAGGCAGAGTTATGAAAAGTCAAACTCTGAACTCCAAGTCCTTCCCCCCGCCCCCAGCACTAATCCCTATACCATTCTACCTAGTCATTAAGAAAGGAAATCCTGCCTTTGCCTTGAACCGCATGAAGAACATCATCTATGACCCTGTTGGACGCTCTGGATGAGCATATGTTTCTCTAGTTTATGTTGGCCATGTTGCCAAAATATAATGGATTATTGAGCAAAAACATGTATAGTCTCATTTATTATTAGATGTTGTATAACTTTTTATTTTTATGTTTTTAATTTATGGAATAAAACAAGCATTTTCATAGCATGATATAATAAAAAAGATGATTGCACACGAAACTTCAAATCTGTTATGTACAACTTGCTATTCCTTTAAAATATATAATAAAGTTATCACCTAAATTTCTTTTTTTTTGCTTCCCTCTACCCTTTTGCCCTAGAGATGACCACCATTAGACACAAATAGGTATGTGTGTATATATATATAGCATATATATATGTATATGTATATACATATATATGTAAAATTATTCTAGATACACTTCTATTTATCAGTTCTTTCTCTGGATATAGATAGTGTCTTTCTTCATATGTATGTCCTTGGGTATTTATAGTAGTCAAAATGACTTATTTGCTCAAAGTCATTCTTAAAACAATATTACTGTTACTGTATACAATATTCTCTTGGTTCTTTCTTCTTTATTTCATGTAAGTCTTTCCATGTTTTTCTAAGATCATTGAGCTCATCATTTCTTACAACATAGTTTTATATGTGCAAACTCCTTGACTGAGGTAAGACTTCAAGTTTATATTTTATTCTATGAAATCAGATGCTTTCTTAAAATAAATACAGTGACAGCATATCTGTTTCCTTCTTATATATTCATCAATGATATAGTTAATATGTGCTTAGACCTTTCTCATTAAGAATTTATAGATCTTTACTTTTACTTATTTTTTTAAAATAAAAATTCATGTACAATCTTTTCCATTCTCTTAAGTTTCCCCTTTTTGAGATATAAAGAAGTATCATTTCTGAGTAGCTTCACTTTGTTTTTTCCTTTAGCATGGATTTTTTTTCTATTTGTATTGCTTTATTCAGGTCTGATTACTCTTCTCAGTGCCATTATTTATTTATTTTTAACATTCATTTTTAAAAAAAATGTTCAGTTCCAAATTCTTTCCCTCCCTCTAGTCTCTCCCATGTCCATCAAAAAGGCAAGCAATATCACAACCCAATGTCATCATTTATCTAAGTGCCATTATTATGTCTTCACTAGGCCTTAAGAATAGATTGCTACAGAATGCTAGCAAACCTGTTATATTTCATATGTGTTTGCTAGTTTCATCTACAGATATTCCCAGAATAATCTGCTTTAGCTGGATCTCATGCAAAACTCTCTTCAGGCTTTTTCCCTTAGTTGCTTTTGGTTTGTAACCCTGAGGGGGGCAGTCTGCTTTCTCATTTTTTCCTTCCCACCAGAAAAGGGGTGGAGTTGAAATCTTCAGAGAACATGTCTTTACAACGCCAGCAAGGAAGTAGAACTTTCTCCTCTAATTCCTCTGAGATCCTCTTCTGGTGTAGCAGCACTTGCTCATATAGAGATACCATGGCTCCAGTCAGCTTATTCTTTTAGTAGGAATCTAAACAAGCTCTGAGAAGCACCTAAGTGATTCAGTGGATAGAGCTCCAGGCTTGGAGTCAGGAGGACCTGACTTCAAATCTAGCCTTAGACATTCTCTAGCTGTGTGACCCTAGATAAGTCACTTAACCCTGTTTGCCTCAATTTCCTCATCTGTAAAATAAGTAAGGAAGTGGCAAATCACTCCAGTATCTTTATCAAGAAATCCCCAAATGGGGTCATGAAGAGTCAGACATGACTAAACAAGTGAGCTATGAGTTCAAGTTATTCTTGGGAGAATTATATGATTATTCACAAAACTGAACTGTGACAGCCCCCAGGGATGTGTTTTAACTTCATGCCAGACCTTTAGGGACCTAGCACAGATAGTTTGCCTTTTCTGAATTCTCATTCTCCTAGACCTCTCCACAGTCTTTGACATTGATGATTAGTCTTTCCTTTCTGATTTTCTCTTCTCTCTAGGTTTTTGGGACATCACTTTCTCTTGGTTCCCCTAGCTCATCTAGATCATGCCTTTTAACCTTAGATGTCCCACAGATTCTGCCCTGGACCTTCTTCTCTACTACTCTCTCTATACTTCTTCATTTGGTGATCTCATCAGCTTCCAGGAATTAATTATCATCTATCTGTAGAAAATTCTCAGATTACCTATCTTGCCTCAGTCTTTCTGCTGACCTCCAGTCTTAAATCTTCAAATGCCTTTCAGACATTTGAAACTGAATGTCCAGTAGACATTTTACACTTAACATGTCCAAAACCAAATTCATTGTCTTTTCCCTTAAACCCTCACCTCCCCGCAACCTGGTCCCTGCCTTCTCTATTGCTACAGATACCATCCTTACAGTCTCTGAGAGCTCACAACCTAGGAGTCATCCTCTCTTCTCTCTGTCACACTCCTCATTTCCACTCTGTTGCCAAAGATCCATCAATTTCACTTTTAAATCTACTGCCTTCTCTGCTCTGACACTACCATCACTCAATGCGTTAGCTTTATCACCTTATGCGTTAGCTTTAGTCTGCCTGGCTCAAGTCTCTCCCTACTCCAATCCATCCTCCATTCAGCCACTAAATGATTTTCATAAGGCCTAAATCTGTTCATGTCACTCCCTCCACTACCCAATAAACTCCAGTGACTTCCTGTCGCCTCCAGGATCAAATACAAATGTTCTGTTTGACATTTAAAACCCTTCATAACCTAGTCCTCTCCTACCTTTCTAGTCTTCCCCTAACACATACTCTTCAATGCAGTGTTGTTGGTCTGCTTGCTCTTTCACAAACAAGACGCTCCATCTCTTGCCTCTGGTCATCTTCTCTCCTCCACCCTCCCCCCCGTGCTTGTCTTCCTCTGCTTCAACTACTAACTTCTTTAGCTTCCTTTAAGTCCCAACTAAAATCCCATCTTTTACACGTTTTCCCAGTCCCCCTTAATTCTAGTTTTGTTTGTTGTTTAGTCATTTCAGTTGTGTCTGACCCTTCATGTCCCCATTTGGGATTTTCTTGGCAGATATACTGAAGTGGTTTTCCATTTCTCCAGTTCATTTTATAGATGAGGAAACTGAGGCAAACAGGGTTAAGTGACTTGCCCAGGTCCACACAGCTGGTAAGTCTGAGGCCAGATTTGAACTCAAAAAGATGAGTCTTTCTCTGACTCTGGGCCCAGCACTCTATCTTCCACACCACCTAGCTGCTCCTTAATTCTAGTACCTTTCTTCTGTTAATTATTGCTTATTTATTCTGTTTATAGCTTGTTTGTATATATTTCTCTGTATGCTGTCTTCTCCACTAGGTTGTGAGCTCTTTGAGGACTGATACCGTCTTTTGCCTCTTTTTCTATCTCCAATACTCAGCACAGTGCCGAGTACATGCAGGCATTTAACAAATGTTTATTAATTGATTGAGATATCCTGTGAAATACAAAACCCCTCAGGGCAATCCCCCATGCAGATACCATCTCAGGTAATGAGCAATGATAGATACAGACAAAGCATTTATTATGTTGCTTACTAGTGCCAAGCATAAACTGATTAATAAAAACGGAATCAGGCTTATAAGTTATTATATATGGTAGGGAGTGGAACAAAAGACAGTGTTGGTTTTGGTTTTTTAGTTTTGCCTAAATTAACTAGGGAGGAGAGAGAGAAAGGAAAAAAAGATGAAATCCCTCAACTTCTTAGCTTTGCAGATTCGGAGAGGAAGGAGGGAGGAAATAGAGAGTATATAAATTCAGTAGATTCCAGAAGCAACTCAAGGCAAACAAATTCAAGCAAATCACAAATTCTTTTCAAGTAAATCATTCCTTATGCAATCAAAGAACCAAAAAGGGCCCAACTACTCAGGATTATAATATATCCTATAGTGACTATGATATAGTCCAATTTGGGTGGTGGTGACCTTCACTGGCAATCAGCTCACATTGCTGAAGTGCCCCTGTCTAGTCTGTGTCCCTCTCCTCAAATCCCTGCTTCAAAATCCCTGCTTCTCTTCTTTTATGTGGCTCCTGCCTTTCAGCATCCCTCAGTCTCTACTTCCAGCTGAGAAGGCTTCTCTGCCCAACAACCACCACGTTGGTCTACATGTGGTTTTGCAAGGTTGTATTTCTTGTAAACTCCTAGTATCCTCTTCAAAGATGTTTTGAACATGAGCTTGTGCCCTAAGCAGCTGTTGGCTTCAGTTACCATGTCTCTTCCTTTGTCTAGGAGATATTATTTACTGATCATGCAGTTTCTGCTTTATTTTGGCAAGGAAAAAGTTTTGTCCTGTTAATACTTGTCTAAGAAATGTTGATAATCAAAGTCAGTATCTTATTTTTGGACATTTCTCATTTTTTGGAGTCCACAATTTACTTTGAAAGAGATGAGAAGAGAGCTATTATTCTATACAGTGTCTTCCTTATTTTTTCTTATACTTTGGTGTTTATTTTTAAATCAATAAATATTTAAGAAAAATCCATTGCCACAATTAGAAAAACAACTCTGAAGGCATACTGTACTGTCATTTTGATATACAAAGGACAATATTTTCTGTGTTAACAGTGCTGAATAGCGTTATCACTATGGTAGCCATTAATGTGGAAGACCAAGAGTTCCCTGAAAACTCCCATTTGTGTTTATCCCTCAGGTCATGAATGGAAGAGAATACTCAGAGAAGGTTGAAAGACTTTCAGCTAGAGAATTTCTTCTCTTTACAATCAGAATACTTGTTATTCAGTAAGAACTTTTAACTACCAGAGAGCTTGAACAAAATCACCCAATAATTTAAACCATTTATACAACATACCCTTTAATGGTCATCTTCGTGGAGGTTCTCACTGCATTGATGTAACAGCAATTACTCTGGCTCCTACTGCCTAAGGCCAGTTGTGTTACATTTCACCCCTTTCCCATAGTCTAGGGACATTGATTGAGAACATCTAGGTTCTCTGCTATTGGCTCTGGCCCCCATCCATAGTGTTCCTCAAATTTTAGGAGGTACCCTAGTTCCATTTAACTACTTAACATCCAGATTAGTTTTTACCTAGGAATATTTACATCAAAGGAATAGCAAGAGTAAATATATGAACATTCCCTTAAAATTTTGGACATAATTCCTCATTCACTACCTCATATTCTAGGGAGAAGAAGATGAAGTTTATAATTTAACTTAGTTCCAATATAGTATAGTCCAAAATTCCAAGTCCAAAACCCCTGTTGGGCTCAAAGCCCAGGTACCCTAGCTCTTTAGGGCTTCGCTGCTAGGCTGGCAACAATATTCAATCAAGGATCCTGCTCCCAAAGTTGCTCTATAAACTCCCACATCTAAGGGGATATCACTGGCACCTAGACCTGAAAAGGACAAATTAAACAGACCAAAATAAAGCTTCAGACCTATTTGTGGGGTGTGGTGGCCTAGGATAGAAGGAGAGAAGAGGGGAAGGTAGCTCTTCTACTCAGTCAGTTCATGGTACCATGCTATAGATGAGCATGACTTTCTCCCTCTCTGAATGTTGCAATAAACAAAGTGTCCTGGCTCAAAGTTTTTAAAGCTGCCAGTAGAAAATCTACTTGTTAGATAGTAATCCAGTTTTTGATAAACCCAAAGATCTCAGCTACTGAGGCAAGAACTCACTATTTCACAAAAAACTGTTGGGAAAGCTGGAAAGAAGTTGGGCTGAAACGAGGCAGAGAACAGCATTCTTGCCATATACGAAGAAAAGCACAAAAAGCACAAAAAGAAAATATGCTTCAATCTGAACTCTGAGTGCATCAGTTCTCTTTCCAGAGGAGGATAATATATTTTATCAAAAGTCATTGGAATTGTAGTTGGCCACTGTGTTGCTTAGAGTTGCTAAATTTTTCAGAATTGATTATCTTTATATTACTGTTGTTACTAGATAAATTGTTCCTGGTTCTGCTGCCTTCATTCTGTATTCACCCAAATAAGTTTTCCCAGGTTTTTCTGAAACCATCCCCTTCATAATTTCTTGTAACACAAAAGAAGTCCATTGAATTAATATATCATAACTTGTTTAGATTTAGATATAAAGGGTGGTAACAGTACACAAAAAGTGGAGCATGGAAGAAATTATCTGTCAAACCTATGGATGGTGGAAAATTCACAACCAAATAAGAAAGAAATTTCTGGGAATTAAAATGGATAATTTTGATTACATAAAAGTAATTTTTTTCAGAACAAAACCAATGCAATTGTTGTTCATCCTTCATTCTTGAAGAGGATCAGTGATATCATGAGGGTGATGACTTGTAAGTAGAATGGATGTACAAAATCATCAGCCTCACTGTCTCCGCCAGAATTATCTGAGTCCAGTGGCAAGACATGACTTCTAAAGCAGCTAAAACTAGAGGAAAAGAAGGAAACTGGAGGGAAGATTCTTTGTAGCAAATTTCTCTGATAAAGGTCTTACTTCTAAAATATATAGTGAACTGAGTCAAATTTAAAAGAATAAAAGCCATTCCTTAATTGACATTTCGTCAAAGGATATGATTAGACAGTTTTAAGAGGAAGAAATCAAAATTATCAGTAACTATTAAAAAAAGCTTTAAATCACTAATAATTAGAGAAATACAAATTAGAACCAATCTGAGATATGACTTCATACCATAAGACTGGCAAAAATGACAAATAAAATGATAAATGTTGAAAGGAATATAGGAAAACAGGTACAAAAATGCATTAGTGGTATAGCAGTGAATCAGTCCAACCATTCTGAAAAGCAATTTGGAACTATTCATAACTAGAAATACTGCTAGTAGGCCTATACCGCAGAGATCAAAGAAAGGGGAAAAGGACCTGTTATGTACTAATATCTATATCTATATCTAATCTATAGACAGATAGATATATGTGTATATGTGTGTGTGTGCATAATCTCAAATCAGCGATTTTTATTATAACAAAGAATTAGAAACTGAAGGGATACCCATTAATTGGAGAATGACTGAACAAATTATGATATATTAATTCAATGGACTTCTTTTGTGTTACAAGAAATTATGAAGGGGATGGTTTCAGAAAAACCTAGGAAAACTTATGTGGATGGATACAGAGTTAAGGGAGCAGAACCAGGAACAATTTATCCCGTAACAGCAGTATTATAAAGATAATCAACTCTGAAAAACTTAGCAACTCTAAGCAACACAGTGGCCAACTACAGTTCCAATGACTTTTGATAAAATATATTATCCACCTCTAGAAAGAGAACCAATGGACTCAGAGTTCAGATTGAAGTGTATTTTCTTTTCTTTCTTTTTTTATATTAAAAAAAACATGGCTAACAGACATTTGTTTTGCATGACTACATATATTTGTAATGGCTTCTATTTTTCTTGTCTTCTCAATGGGGGTAGAAAGGGAGAAGTTTAGGGGAAAGAATTTGGAACTAAAATTTTTTAATTGAATTAAAAAATAAAGTTTAATACTGAAATGGTCAGATATTCTGTAATGGAGAATGAAATGGTCAGATATTCTGTAAAATTAAAAATCTAATAAGCTCTGAGTACCCAAACTGAACCAGGAACTAGCAAGCTCATAAATTAGCAGGCCCAGTAGGCTTGGAGTGAACCCAAGATAGAGATCAATAGGAATGACCAGTGGTAGGCAGGAGAATGCTGTCTTCGTTTTTCTTCTATGTGCCCAGGTCATCATGCCCCATGCCCCCTCTATCACAAACCTCCTAGCTTACTGTTAATTCTTCTTCATGTTCTGTCATTATGCCCTGTAATCAAAAACTCCCTTGCCTCAGCAACTTACTTGTACCTCCAAACAAACAATGAGACTATATGGTAGAAAAGGGTCTGTACTTCTGGATTAGGTGCTGCTCTCTATTTCTTCCCGATTGGTTCTTAAACTTTTAATTGGACTCTGTGGTCACCTTGTTAAAACTTGCTATTTCATTTGGCTATTACAATACTACTCACATGGTAGGAGAATGCAGAATGTCTTCTCCCAAAAGCTGTTCCCTCCATCTTAAGTGATATGGGTATGCTCATAGCTCAGCAAATTGGTAAAGAAGACAAAAGATGGGAATTATGAATGTTTGAGAGGCAGTGGAAAGACAGGCACACTAATATACTTGATTGATAGTGTTTTAATTTGATCTAATCATTCTGGAAAACAATTTGAATTATCCTACAAAAGTAACTAAAGTATCCATATTCTTTTACCTGAAGGAACCACTAATTGGCATATACTCCAAGGAGATCAGTGATTTTTAAAAAGAAGAAGAGGAAAAAGAAGAAGGAGAAGAAGAAGAAAGAGAAGAAGAAGAAGAAGGCAGCTCCATATACATCATCATATTTATAGAAGCATTTTAGAAGTAGCAAAAAATGTAAAGAAAGTATACATACATTGGAGGATGGCTAAGCAAGTCATGGTATATGAATATATGGAATATTACTGCTATGTAAAAACACAAAGATCATGAAGACCATAAAGAAACATAAGAAGTCATAAATTGTTGCAAAGTAAAATAAAAACAGGAAAAAAACTATACAAAATGACTACAGCAATGTGAATGAAAAAGATAATAAAACAACCGAAACTGAATGTTGTGAAATTATAATGACTGAGATGAACCTCTAAAAGATATATGAGAAGAGGGGGCGGCTAGGTGTCACAGTGAATAGAGCACTGGCCCTGGAGTAAGGAGAACCTGAGTTCAAATCTGGCCTCAGACACTTAATACTTACTAACCATGTGACCTTGGGCAAGTTACTTAATCCCAATTGCCCCTACAAAAAGGAAAAAAATAAAAAAGACTTATGAGAAAGAAAACTATGGGTGTGGAAAACTACATATATCAGACTTTTTAGATGTTTAGTTTTGGTGAAATGTTTTCTCTCTGTCTCTCTTTAAAATAAGTGATTTTGGGGGGGAGGGAGGGAGTAGGAGATGGACATATTGAGAAATATTGGTGATACAAAAGCAAAAAGAAATTTAAAAAAATTTAGAAACTGAATGGATCAAGTATGCAACCTTCCTACCCCTGGGATAAATGAAAGAAATTAGGTAAGAAATTTTACCCTTTGATCCAAGTTTTATGTGAACTAAAATATACACCTCCCCAAACTAGCTGTTTGGGCTTCTGAGCCCTCTAGACCAAGGATAATGCCAGGTCTGATCTCAGCCCTCCCCCAAATGACCTTGACTTTGAAAGAATAATCTTAAAATAATAATATCATAATGCTCTTCCATTATTTGAAATGCTTTGTCCCACCTAGGTATTTGGCTCTATTGTTAGCTTATGGTTGTATTACTACTTTCATTATGTTTGAGTCTTTGCAAATTCTTATTATTATTGTGTTGTTATTTTCATTATCACTTTTCCTCTTCAGTTTTCTACATCCCACATGTGGTGGGAGCAATATCTGAACCTCTCCCCTTATGTAGTTTAGGCTAGTTTTATCTTAAAATGTTTTGAGAAATTTTTCTAGAGTTGGAGGAGAGTAAGGGCTCAGACTATTGACTTCACTTTCTCATTACCTGAATACAAAAAAGACTTGGGGGTACCAAGTCCTTGGAGATTTGGCTAGTGTATCACAATGAGTAATGTGGGTTATAGGAGTTTGGTATAGTTGAATCAACTTGAAGTATCCTCAGTGCCTCTTCTTATTGACCATCCTTCTCCTTCTATGACTAAAGCTACCAGGGCATTGACCTGAAATAGCTTCAACCCAGAATTGTTGGCTTAGTCTTGGAACATAAACAGTTTCTTTAAGTGGGAGGCTTGGCAGTGCAGAGGAAGGGGATTGTCCTTGTGGCTTCTGGCCATATCTTTTAGAGATGCCTGTAGAAATGGTGGTGACTTATTATGGGGCATCTCCATTCCTGAGACATTAGAGTACATTTGCCTGCATTCATTTGTCAAGAAGAGAGAATATTGTGTCTTTAAAAACTGTACCTTGAAGAGATTATTGTATTTTAGGACCTTCATCTTTATTGGGCCTTCAAATCCTCCAGATTTTCCTAAGTGATCGCTTCAGAAACCAGTTTACCTTTGGCAGCAGTGTATCAGGACTGAATTTGGGGAGATGAAGAAAGATGCCTACAATTAGACAAGGACAAACTCAGCCCTTGCAGAGAATGCATTCCTTTTTTGTTAATGTTATCACCCAACTGCTTCAAGGGAGGCCTCTTGAAAAAAGGCCTTTCCTGGCCTTAAGAGAAGGGAGGGAAAAGGAACAAACATTTATTAACCTCCTACTAGCCTGCAAATAAGCTCCTTTATTATCACATTTGACCCTCATATGAGTCACATTAGAGGGAGTTATATTTGTAAAATATTTGGTTTTGAATGACTTTTTGGAAATGACGATACAGCTGAACCAACAGTCCTCAGTCCTATAATTATATATGGACATAGCTCACATTAAAGAGTAGCATAAGGGACTCCAACTGTGAGACAATGCAAACCAAAGGAGAACCCTGGGATTTTAGGACTGTCTAACAACTGTTCTGAAGAAACTAAGTTCTTTTTGTTTTTTGAATTGGAAACTTGAGACACCAACCACAATTTTGCCACAAGGATTTTGTTCTGAGTCTTTGGTGCTAGCCTTTGGGGAAGAGCCTTAAAAGATAATGCAAACTAAATTCCTCCCAGGAGCCCAGAGACATTTGTGAAATGAGGGATATGGACAAATGTGCTGATTGCAATCCCATTTAATTAGCTGAGGTCAGGCAACGTGTTGCATCAATTTAAAAACTCCTCCTCCTGAACTGGGAACTGTAATTCTTTCTCTATTTAGAGGCCTCTGAAAAGCATAGAGCTCAGGCCCCAGAAACATTTCCCTTATCTTAACAGAATGAGATACTACTTGTGTGTAGAAAATAGAGCAGATATACTGGCCTAGAAAAGTCTGAACACAGGAGGGCAGTGGGACCTCAGACCCCCCCAAGTCACCTTCTTCATAAATTCTGTAAAGTCAGGCCTGCCATAGAGTGAAGTCAGGCTCTAGAAGTGGCTGGGTTATTAAAGTGCTCAGGCCCACAACAACATTCCATTCCAATATAGAGCAG
Organism: Pseudocheirus occidentalis; assembly: GCA_028646575.1. Classification (NCBI taxonomy): domain Eukaryota; kingdom Metazoa; phylum Chordata; class Mammalia; order Diprotodontia; family Pseudocheiridae; genus Pseudocheirus; species Pseudocheirus occidentalis. Next base: position 14,018 of record JAQQSW010004388.1, read on the forward strand.
AGGAATTTGGGCCTTAATAATGGTGGTTGTACCAGGAGTGGGGAACCTGTGACCTCAAGGCCACATGTTGCCTTCTAGGTCCTTGGGTGTGACCTTTTGACTGAGTCCAAGTTTTACAGAACAAATATTCTGTGAAGTTTGGATTCAGTCAAAGGGCCACACTTGAGTAGCTAGAGGGCCACATGTGGCCTCAAGGTGCAGGTTCCACATCCCTGTATACCCTGGCAGTGTGGGCTGGGAAGCTGTGGACAGAGATGCAGATACCCTTAGTGGTGAGCAAGAGCAGGCAGAGATACAGGCCCTACCAGAGGCAGTAGCAGCCCACTAGCAAAAGAATGGACACTGGCATGAGCAATGACAAAATATGGGCCCATTACAACTCATTGATTACTGTAAAGTAAAACTAATTAGCTGTCCATGTTGCTGGCAGAATAA
>JAQQSW010004390.1:0-14451 GCA_028646575.1 Pseudocheirus occidentalis
GGAGAGGAGAGGAGAGGAGAGGAGAGGGGAGGGGAGGGGAGGGGAGGAGAGGAGAAGAAAGGGCCTAAGATAGACCCTTGGAAAACACCTACCATTAGTGGGCATGATGATAAGGATACAGAAAAGGAGATGTCAGGTAGAAGAATCAGGGGAAAGCAGTGTCTTGAAAACCTAGAAAACAAAATGTATCCAGAAGAAGAGAGTGACCAACAGTGTCAAATAGTAGCTGCCTTTATGTAGCATTGCGAGTTTTGCGAAGTACTTTACAAATGTTAACTCACTTGTTCAATGTGTCAAAGGCTGCAGAGAGGTCAAGATGAATGAGGCCGCTTTGTGGAGATATGGGCTTATTTGTAGGCAGCAGAGAAGGAGCCAGTATATAGGAAGACATTGAAGATTAGAAAGAGTGGAGATGAAAGAAGGACAGTCTTTTGGACAAGCCTGACAGGGTAGGGTCTGGGTGCAGGTGGAGGGCATGGCCTGGACATTGAGAAGCACCATGTCTTAATGAGAAATGGGAGTGAAGGAGGAGATAGGGAGAAGGAAAGAGCTGAGGGTACTTTGACAAAGAAGAGGGGTAAAGGGGGAGCTCCTGCCAACTGGCCTCAAATTTTTCAGTTAAATATGAGACAAGGTCCATCAGCTGAGGGAGTAAAAAGAGGGGATGCCACAGGAAGCCCAAAAGAGGGATAAAAAGATTTGAAATAGCTGCTGTGGTGAGTGGGAAAGTGAATTCGCTTGTTGCTGTGAGGGCCCAGCTGAGATTATAGAACTAAAGTTTGTAGTGGACCTAGTCACCGCAGTTTCATGATTTTCTCCAACTTCATTAACAGCACACGAAGAGGGTGATACAGATTTTGAATGTTCACCCACCAACATTTTTATCAGATGAATTACAATAATGATATTGTCTCTTGTAGTGGTGGGTTAACAGAAATATGTAGCTGCAAAACTAGAGACCTAAAACTTTAGGTGGCTTTACAATCTTTAGGAGATTTTGGTTGATTTGGTTTGGGTTTTTTCTTTTTTCTGACTTGACCACAGAACAATTTCCTGTAATCTTGGCCCATGTGTTTCAAGTTGTCAGGACTACTCATTTACCAATTGGCTTACACCATTGTCTAAATTCAGCCAAGAGTGGAGAGTGCAATGCTGAAACACAAGACTATGTGAAACATTTACCAAGATCAAATCCCAAATTCCTTGAGAATAGATCTCTAACACACTGTCCAATATCAGTCTAGATGGACTAGGTTTGCATAAAAGGTTGATGAAAGTTCTCTCCTTTAAAGAAAAAAAGAAACCCAAAACTTTAATCAGAGGCTTTTGCTGTGCATGAGGTTTTCAGGCTCCCCACTCCACCCCTTCAGTTAATTGTCCATTCTGTCCAGATTCCTCATGTAATCTAGTCTAAAGATGGGGAGAAGGGAAACAGCCATTGGGGGCTGTTGAAAAGAAAGTGGGGGAACACATCTTTTTTTTTTCCCTTGTCTTCCTTGCTTATCATACTTTGTCCTGTTCCATGTTTAACATAACCTGAAAGGGAGAATGCCAACTAAGTGGCTTCAAATTATTTGGAGCAGAAATTTTACATAGTGAGCTACTTTGAAAAATTGTAAGCCATAAATCCCTTTTGAAACTGCAGGGTTGAGAGCAGAGCAGGGGAGAAGGAAAGACAACAATGAATAACCTGAATAGAAAAAGTTAGCAGCTCTTAAAACCTGAAAGGAAGACTGCTGTGACTTTGAGCAAAAACAAATGTTCCATTGAATAACTTGGTCTCTAGAAAATTCCAAAAGGCAACCTCAAGGGAAATAATAAAGGAGTGGATGAGCGATAACATCTCCAGACGTCAAGTTATATTATAGAGTAGTAATCATCAAAACTATTTGGTGATGATTTAAAAAAATAGAAAAGTCAGTCAGTAGAACATTCTAGATAAGAAAGAATCAGAAACAGCCAAATTCAGTACCAGTGTTTGGTAAATTTCAGAACACAAGCTGCCTTGAAGAACCCGCTATTTGACAGAAATTGTTGGGAAAACTGAGAAGCAATTTGGAAGAAATTAGGTTTACACAAACATCTTAAACCATAAACTACAATAAGCTCAAAACAGAATGAGAATGGAATATTAAAGGTCAAACCATAAAAAATTTACAAGGGAAGTAGATCAGGTAGCTTTCAATTCTATGGTTAAGGGAAAATTTCTTAAATAAGCAAGGGATTTCTTGATCACAGAAGATCAAAAAAGACATTTCAGTTGCATGAAATTGAAAAACTCCTACATTGATAGCTTACAGAGGGCATTAAGGAAGGAAACTGAAAGTTGGGAAATATCTGAGTCAGATATCTCTCACAAGGATCAAAAATCCAACATATGTAGGTAACTAACACAAATACATAAGACCAAAAGTCATTTCCTAATGATAATGATCAAAGACTTATCAGTTCTCAAAAGAAGTACAAATTATTACTAACAGTATTCAAAATCACTAATAGTAGGAGAAATACTCTAAGTTTTTATCATACTCTCAGCAATTTGGCAAAGGTGACAAGAGATGGGAATGGTTATGGAAAGACAGGGCAATACTGATGCACTGTGTTTGGAGCTGTAAATTGGTCCAGCTATTCTTGAAAGCAATTTCAAACTATGCTAACAAAGTGATTAAAATATCCATACCATTTTCCCTAGAGCTCCAACTACTAGGCATATGCCCATATGCTAAAATATTCATAACGGCCTTTTTTTTTAACTGGCAAAGAACTGGAAATAAAGCAGGTTCTCATCAGTTGGACGTGGCTGAACAAATGTGGTACATGAATATAACGCAATATTATGATATAAAAAGATGACTGAAGTACTGCATATAATATTGGGTGTGTTCGATATGTTTGCTAGTTTTGCTGAATGTTTTTCTTTATTATGAAGGACTGATCTCTGGAAGAGAAAGAGGGCAAAATATATTGGGAAATGTAAGTGATGTAAAAATAAAAATTATCAACAAAAGAATTTTAAAACATTCTACATGGATAAACATGACTGAATAAGGCAGCTGAGCATGCAAGGGAGAGCTAGGAAGAAGAAATGATTATCATTTTCACTTAATAATGTCAGCCTTCACATAAGGGGTATTTCTAAACATTCAATTATGGTATAAAGATTTGGATGAGTTACTTCAAAAGGTGATTTAAGCATTCTGGACCCATAACCTTGACTCATACTAAGGAGGCAGTTTGACACCAAGGGACAATGCTTGAATGACCAGGGAATCTAGTGAGACAGATAACCAAGGAGATTAAAGTATGGTCAGTACAGACACAGCAGTCTTCATAATGCTTTTCTCCCTATGATACCTTGTTTGTTTGTTTTTTTTCCTCCGAGAGAGAATCCTTTGCATGGCTTGCTCAGTTTCCTGTGTTCCTAACATCTTAGTTTTAGAACTAGAAGGCATTTCCAAGGTTATCTAATCCAGTTATCTCGGTTTACAGATTAGAAAACTGCAGCCCAGAGAGGTTAAAGGTTACATAGGTAGTAATCAGGTAGCAGGAGCTAGGATTTAAATAGGAGTCCTTTGACTCCAAATTTGTCATTCTTTCCATTGGTTAACACTCTCTTGCCATTGTCATATGGATTCAAAATACTTCACACCACCTCTATAAATGTTCAGAATCTACACAGAGACCGTCATTGTGGTGGCGCTGTTCAGTCATTTTAGTTCTGTCAAACTCTTCCTGACGACATTTGGGGTTTTCTGGGCAAAGATACTGTGGTGATACTAGAGTGATGCTCTAACTCATTTTATAGCTGAGCAAACTGAGGCAAACAGGGTTGAGTGACTTGTCCAAGATCACACAGCTTATAATGTCTGAGGCTAGATTTGAACTCAGGAGGATGAGTCTTCCTAACTCCAGGTCCAGCACACTATCTATTGTGCCACCTACCTGCCCCATCTTCACTGTACACAGATGTTCTAGGGGAGCTAGTATACCTACTGTATAGGGATAGGTACTGGACTTCTTACTGAAAGATGGAATTTCCTTTATTTGTGCAGGTGGGCATTTTCTCTCTTCATTGCACTCTTAAGAGCATTGCCTAGAGAGAAATAATTTGCCCAAGGTCATACAGTCAGCATGTGTACTTGGACCCAGGTCTTTTGGCTCTGAGGCCAGCACTCTCTGTCCATCTCACCATGCTGCCTTTGGTCTGTATTGTATGAATATAAACACTCCTAACCTCTCTACAATAAGTCACTAAGTGACTGTTTCTGCCAAATCTCCCAAGCTTGTTCATTTTTTTTCTTTCTGACCCATTACAGAATAAAAGAGACATTTCAGTAGTTTTTGAGTGTGCTACTCCGATTTTGATTGACAGACACAAAGCCACATAGTTAGTCATTCCCTCTTGGGATGACAGCATGCTCAGGAGGTTTCAAGATACTGATGCTTTGGAACATAACATAGGAGAGTGATTTGTTTTTTGTTCCATTCTAAATGTGCACAGTTCGAGTAGCTTGGATTCTCCTAAAAATGATGCCCCTGGCAGCAATAATATTTGTAATCCTAGAGTCTCTTTTCTTGCCTTGAAATGATAGATGGCCTTAATTGGTTGATGAAAACCATACCAGCCCATATAGATCTCATTACCTAGTTTGATTTAGCTTGAAAAATCAATGTTAAAGGTGAAATGAAAGTCTCTCTCTGTCTCTGTCTCTGTCTCTCTCTCTTTGTCTCTTGTCTCTCTCTCCTGTTTCTGTCTCTCTCCTGTTTCTGTCTCTCTGTCTCTCTCTCCTCTGTCTCTCTGTCTCTCTCTCTCTCTCTGTCTCTCTTTCTTAGTCTCTCTCCCCTTCTTAGTCTCTCCCCTCCCCCTCCTCGTTTTCTTGCCAGGACCCAAGATGAGACATTCAGTCTCTTCGTACATCTCTCAGTATGCAGCAGAGCATAACTTTTCTGACACATTTAAGACCCAAACTCCCAGCTTGCTGAAGATGTAAATGGTAGCTTGGAAAAGAGAAAGCACCAAAGAAACCTGTCTGAACAGGTCTTGGCAGGCAAATAAATGCAGGGGAATTTAAATTATTAAAATCTTTCCCTTGCTCCCCCAGCAATTATTTCAGCTGTATTTTTATTCTGTCAGCAATTTAGGATTTTAAACACATTCTGCTCTTGATCATGTTCTCGCTGAGCACATAGCCTGTGGATCACCCAGGGTGAATGCTTAATCCCAGGCAGGCTTTCCCCTACCACCTGTTCCTGGGCTGCCAGCAGTTGGTGAGAATTCAAGCATTGCAAGCTCATTTTAATACTAACCTCAGCCAGAGTTTAGGAAGGTAAATCTACTTCCCAAAATCAAATCATATGGTGATGGAGTCCAAAGTCAAACACAAATGACTTTTGTGTTTCCCTCACTGTGCCTCGATTCTTTTTGTAAAGGATGTTTGACAATTGACATGATTTATTTGGGGGGAGGAGGGGAAGGAGTTACTTCCTCAGTCTTTAACTGAAACTCACAATGTTAAAGCCAAAATTGATTGGGCTATTGGTGGGGAGGGGGATCAATCAGAGGAAGGAGAATGACTTAATTATGGTTTAGAGCTTTAGAACTGGGGGGGGGGGCCCGATCTTGTTTTCTTGCGTACCTTTTTGTTTTATTGATCTATTTACCAAGGTTGGTTTTTTTGTGTTTTGTTATGTTTCCTGGGGAGGAAGCTGTGTTTTCCAGGAAGAACCAGCAGTTTTATGGCTCACGTTTGACAACATGCACCACCACTGGCTTCTGTTAGCTGCGTGCTTCTGGGTGATTTTCATGTTTATGGTTGCCAGCAAGTTCATCACTTTAACCTTTAAAGACCCAGATGGTAGGTATGCTTAAGCACTAACTGGAGTCACTTTAAATGAGTTTACCATGACATGCCTATTAGGAGCCATACATTACATCAGACACGCTGTGGATAAGGTCCCTAGTTGGTAGATTCAGCTAGCTTTTGTTATCTCTGAGTCATATTTGTAACTCCTAGGATTTACTGGAAGCCTTCCCCAACCCCTCTTAATTCCAGGGCCCTTCCTCTGTTAATTGCTTCCTGATTATCCTGGATATAGCTTGCTCTGCATGTATTTGTTTGCATGCTGCCTCTCCCATTAGATGATATGCTCCTTGAGGGCAGAGGTTGTCTTTTGGTTCTTTTTGTATCCACAGTACTTTGCACGGTGCCTGTTGCACACTAAATGCTTAATAAATGTTTACTGAGTGATTTTTTTTTCTTTTTTTGGAGGGAGGGAAGGGAGGGCAGTTGGGGTTAAGTGACTTACCCAGGGTCACACAGTGTCTGAGGCCAGATTTGAACTCAGGAAGATGAGTCTGCCCAACTCTAAGCCCAGCGCTCTATCCACTGTGCCATTCAGCTGCCCAGGTATAAAATCTCCCACTTTTGAGGCAGCTAGGTGGTGCAGGGAATGGAGCACCAGCCCTAGAGTAAGGAGGAACTGAGTCCAAATCCAAACTCAGACACTTAACACTTTACTAGCCGTGTGACCTTGGGCAAGGCAAGTCACTTAACCCCAATTGCCCTGCCTTTCCCCCTCCAAAGAGACCAAAAAAAATTTTTTTTAAATAAAATCTACCACTTTCTAGCTTTTTGAGAAGTTTCTTAGACCAGGCACATGCTGGCCTCAAATGGAAGCTCACGATTTGGAGGAATTGAATCAAAGCAAAGAATGGAAAATAATGAACAAAAATGAAAAATAATAGAAATAAAATCAAAGCAAATAATGATTAAGAGTAAAAAATAATGAAAAAAGAAAACCTTTTCTTGCATGTAAATACTCATTAGAGAGATGTAAACAAGTATTCAACAAGTATATACCTGTGGATTTCTCCAGGTTCCCACCCACAGTGATGCACCCAGATTAATAACAGCAGCCTGTATGGGAATCAATAGGTCATTAAGTCCAAAGAGTTGCTCCCTCCCTGTTGTTGATTCCAGTTTACAGAGGATCCACTCCAAAACAGGCCATCGTGCATTTATCCTGTTCCCTCTTTTTGGGTCTTCATGGCTATACACATAAAACACTGGTAACCCTCAGTGCCCAAGGCTTGCACAGGATGAGTAACTGCAAAGGCAGTGTCAAGTGTTTCTTCATCTGTAAAATGGGAATAATCGCACTTTCCCTGCCTACCTCCCTAGGTTATTGAAACGCTCCAATGAGATCATGTACATGAAAGCACTTTGAAGATCACAGAGTCCTGATTGCTGTCATCTTCCAGCCAGAGGCAGCTCTCCTTCAGCAATGATGCTGAAATGATTCAGGACGAAAGGCATGAGGGGAACACAGGCAATGGCTTAGGAATGCTTTTAGGTTTGGCCTGTAATGGACATGATGTATGACATGGTTGACAGCTCCGTGCTTTTGGGATAGCACTTTAAACCTCCTCCCTTTGATGATAGCTTTATAAAGTGTGATTAAGAACACCAGAGTCCCAGCCATCAGTGTCCCTTATAGGCTATGGGAGTGTGAAGAGTGATGGACAGATAGGTAATATGCTTTCCATTAGCCTAAATAGCCTCTCTCATGTAAGGTCGGTTGAATTCTGATTGATGGTACCACCCAACATGGGTACCGCCTGCCATCTTACTTTCCCTTTCTCTTTCTTTCCTATATGCATGGAGGGATGGTTGTATAGAAGGCAGCCCTCTGGGAAAGAGGAGAGAAACCTTGAAGCCAAAGGCAAATGAGACATCTCCGGGGTCACTATTCTCCCTGAGAAATACTTTAGCTTCATGTGCTTATTAAACACACAGCTAGATGTTCAGAGTTAGCTTAGCAGACATAGCCTTCAGGAGCACATGAAAAAATATGCAAAGTCAGTCCAGAATTGCTAATAAGAAAGCTACAGCTAACTCACAAGTTTGTATTTGGTAATAAGAACTACAGGTATCAGAGGTGATTGAAATGTGCACATTAGTAAGGCTAGTACTGGGCAATGAGGTGAGAAGGGAATCAAGAAGACTCAGCTTTGTGAGTTCAAATCTGACCTCAGACACTTATTAACTGTGACTGTGGGCAAATCATTTACCCTGTTTGCCTCAGTTTCCTCATCTGTAAAATGAGTTGAACAAGGAAATGGCAAAGCACTCCAGTACCTTTGCCAAGAAAACTCCAAATGGAATCACGATGAATGGACACAACTGAAAAACTACTGAGAAAATGGAACAAACAGCTCTATGTGCTTCAACAAAGTCCAAAGGCATCACAGTGTTATAACGCATTACAATCATTTATATCTAGAATGGTGTCCTTAAGTCACGAAGGGAGACGTGAAATGGTAAAGTCTGTTGGAAATAGTCTAAATGTGAAAGTTCGCCATCAAAATGTTTAAGATAGAAAAATCAATGAACTCCTTTTAAAGATAAGTTCAAAGTAACTAGGAATTTATTGAAGCATGGTACGTCATGGAGGGAGATGCTGGGCAAACAAGGGGCAAATACTAAGTATGTCCAATTTGGGCTTTTAAAAAGATGGGTAGAAACAGAAGAGGATATGATACAGGGAAGTAGAACCAAGAATAATAAATGGATTGAAAAATAAGTCCTCTAAGGAAAATATTCATGGAGGCGAGATTTTTAACCTGGTGGAGAAAATGCTGAGAGTGTGATGTAATGCCTTCAAAGGACTGAAGGATTATTTCATACATACATTCCTGCATGCATGGATACATACACGCATACTCATTTCTCCACAAAGGACACAAGAAGAAGATATGGGTTTAAATTAGGATGTAAAGAACTTCTTGACTATCCCAGGTCTTAAGCCCTGGAGGTTCCCAAATGAGAGAAGCTGCCCTACCCATTCCTGGTTAATTTTCAAAAGAGGACAGACTTTCATCTGCTTTGGTCAGTGTAAGTGTTCACTGTCCTAGGATTGGGGGCTCAACCAGAAAATTCTTGTGGTCAGTCCATGTTTTGGATTTTGTGAATGCCCATACTGTGCATTTGAATAAATTAATCATGGATGGGCTATAAAGAGAAAATAGCAAGTTGAATGGGTGTGTGTGATATGGGGCTTTAAATCTTTTAATCACAGCTGTTAGAGTTTATTTCTTTTGTACCAGCAAATTTCCTCTTTCAGACTTAAAGCCTATTTTAAAGCATTTTTAAATGGAAACACTTGGAGGAGAACCCTAAAATGCTGTGAAATCTGATATAATGAAATTTCATTTCTATAAAGCAGATGGAAAATCCTTCATTTGAGTGCTTAGCAAGTGTGCCAGTTGTAATTTCGGTTATAGTGACAGTCTGCTTCTGGTTTTGTGCAGTGGGGAGGAAAAAACAAACAACTTTGCTACAGAAATCTGCTCTGGGAAAAGCTCTTTCACACACACACACACACACACACACACACACACACATCTGATGACTTCCTCTGCTGCAGGAACTGATCAGAAAAACAGATTTTTTTTTCCAAAGTTCATCAATAAAATAAAGAAGTTTTTTTAGGTCAGGGATTCTTAACCAGGGCTTCATTAACTTGAAAGGGGGAAGAGATGCTTACACCTTTCTTTTCACTCATGTCTTTCTAAAATTTAGGATTTCTTCCAGTTATTTAAAAGCATTATTCAGACAATGGGTCTATAAGGCTTTGCCCTCAGCAATGGCTACAGTAAAGGGAAAGAGCAAGTGTGGAGTTCAGATGACCAGCTTTTCATAGATTTCAAACTGGGAGGGAGACCTTAGAGATTATCAAATCAACTCACTCATTTAAAGATGAAGCCACAAGAAGCAAAACGACTTTGCCTAGTTTCACCCAGGCAGTGACAGTAAATGGTAGAACTGAGATTCAAACCAGGGTGGTCTGGCTTCAGATCCAGTGCTCTTCCTACGACAGAAAGTTGGCATTCATGACTTTGGAGAATGCTTGCAATGAACCTCTTTATGGGTAAAAAATAGGTAAACCTTAGTTTTTAAAAATTGAATGGAGGTCTTTATAAATCAAGGTTTTGTTCTGGTTTGCATTTCCCTTCGTTTTCTTTTCCAAACCTTGACTGTAGTGAGGACGCCTGCCAAATGAATTATGTGCAAAGATCTGAGAGTAGGTTTTGAATTCTGTCCCATAAACTGAAGAAAAAGTCTGTCCCATAAAAGGACCACCAGACTGGTTAAAGGATATGAATATGCAATCTTCAAAAGAAGAAATAAAAGCTATAAGCAACAGCCATGGGAAAATGTTTAAAATGACTAATGATCAGAGAAAGATGGCCTTTGAGGGACCTCCCAACTCTGAAATTCTGTGAGAGACTTAGCTTGGACACCTCTCATGTCAAATAGCACTGTTAGTCAAGACAACTTGATTCCTGAACAGCCAAGAGACAGGAAACAGAAAATGAAGAAGGAAAGCTCATTGCTAAATGGAACATAAGAAAGCAGGCACACTGATTCACTGCTGGTGAAAACAATCAGAAATTTGATGAGCAAAGTTACTAAATTATGCATAAACTCTGCCCCAGAACAGTACATCTGTCTCCCCAAGAAGAGAGAAAGGGAACAAAAGACCCACATGTACAAAAATACTCATAATGACCAAGAAAACAAAAACGAGGAAGGAGTATTTGTTCAACAATTGAAGAATGGCTAAAAACAAACCTGGATGTAATGGAATATTAGTGCTATTTAAAGAATGACATATGAAGAATTCAAAGAAATGTGTGGAGAGCATATAAAGTTAAATAACATGACAAAGCATAGCCAAAAGAAGATAATGACTTAAAAGTTTGTGTGTTCATGTGCATGTGTGTGCACACGTGTGCATAAGATTTAAGGCATTCTACAAGACAGCAGCCACTCAGACCCATGGATTACAGCCCCAACATTGTTTATTTTTACCACTGGGGGACACATTAGTTCAAAGCAAGAAGCATTTGGCCAAATAGTAGAGTGAGTAAAGCGACAAAATGTTTCCCATGAACACATGGGACATACATAGTGTTGACCTGAGAAGTTTGGTTAGAGGAGACAACAGGTTAGGTGAAATACAGTTATTTCATTTTATTCCCTTAAAACTAGCAAACTTGTACAAGGAGCCAGAAGCTAACTTCTGACTGCCTGAACAAAAGAATTAGAAAGCTTAAATACATTTCAGAACCATTTCAGTTCAGGGTGGCTGTGTCACTCAAGTTTATGATCTCCATATGTTTACCATCCATATCATGAGAAAGTAAGTTTCTTGGTTGTAAAGAGAAATTAACAAGACAATGGACAGAGCAGGGTCAATTTAGAATTTATGGTCTCAGGATGTGTTTTCCTCCCATATGGAATATGTCCCAGGATAAGGGGAAGTTCTATTTTCAGTTTTATCTGGTCTCTGGAGTTGCTGACATGGAAAAAGGCATTTTTAAAGCAAAGCAAAGAAGTCTGTTTGATTAATTCAGATTTTGGATAAATTTGATATTTAAGGATTATCAATAGAGAACACATGTAACCAAGGAATATCCACAGAGGGCACAGACACAGGGGAACCATGACCAGAAAACTGGATAGAATATATTCCATTCCTAGAATATGCCCTTTCACACATACTTCTATGAAATATGTACAAAGGGACATATTCCAGGAATGCATGTGGCCAAGGCATACACATGAAGACTTGTGGCCAGGGCAACTCATACTTTTAGTACTGCAGAACTGCCAGTGTTTTATGCCAGGCATCATGTCTCTACTGGGCATGTCATCTTTGCCAAATTTTTCTATTAGTTTTATGATTGCTGAGCTGCTGTCTGCTTTCAGCTTCTGAACTTAAGTTATTTAACTCCTTCTAGACCAGCGGTTCTAAAACTGTGGGTCATGACCCCTTTGGGAGTCAAATGACCCTTTCACAGGGGTTGCCTAAGACCATTGGAAAACACCGCTCCTCTATCCGTCTCCAGGCGAGTCCGCCCACATGCAGATACACCCACATATGAGTATTAAAGGCATTAGGAAGGTTGAAAACCACTGTTCTAGACCATCTTTTATCTGTCATTCTCCACTATATTGTACCAGGGTATAATGGTTAGAAAGCCTCTTCCTCATGAGGACAGACTGGCATTCCTTTCATACATAGCCAAGGCTATGAGCCACCTACTCCTTCCCACCCTCACACCCAGCTAAGCTACTATCAAAAGTTAATAGAAGCCATAGATTCACTTCAATTTTATTCATTAGAATTTCTTGTGTGACACCAATTGTCTTTCCATGGTCCCAGGCAACTATTTGACTTGAGGTTAGAAAATTATTTTTAACTCATGTTAAATCCCTGGTTGTCAGTAGATATGGCCAACAGCTAAGTGGGAACTTGGATAGATGATAGTTCCTTCACATCCTAAAATCTCCCTGATTGGTATACAAATAAAGCGCTGGGCAAGAACAAAATTACATAAAGCAGACAGGGCCATTGGCCTCCACTTCTGATTCATTTTTTCCCCTTAATGTATGTATCTGATAAGAATAATCATGTCACATTTTGGCATAAACTCTGTGCATAAATGAAGCCAACATGGAAAGACAACAAACCTCCAGTCAAATACAGCACTCAGTGTTAGTGTCATCTATTAAAGCTAAAGGATACGTCATTCCTTTCTACTAATAATCTGCCATTTTCAGAGAATGTACTTTTTAAGGAAATTTCTTAGGAAATGTCTGCTATGTTGAAACAAAATGGACTTTTGTTTAAGAACCACTAGAATCCCTTATAGAACAACATTCTGGTTAAGCATTTAACTGCTGTATTCATTCCTGGGTAATTTTTAGTAGATGTGTGTAACTCCAGATTGAAATACTGATAAAATCATCATCTTAGCTTTTCATATTCCTTTGTCTTTTAGTGTATGGTGCCAAACAAGAGCTCCCATTCCTGACAACTGTGCCAGAATTAGAGAAGTGGAGAGAGGAGAAATACTTGCCTAAAGAACTAAAGGTGAGGGTCACTGTCAAGGCAGAGAAATGAAATTTCTTTGCAAATTCATGAAAAATGATGAAAAATGCTATCTCCTTCCAGAAAGAGAACTGATCAAACTCAGAGTACAGACTGAAGCATTTTTTTTCTCTTCTCTTTCTTTTTCTTGGGTTTTAATTTTTTAGAACATGGTTAATGTGGAAATGTTTCACATGATTTCATATGTATACAAAATATATATTCTTGCCTTTTCAGTGGATAGGGGAGGGGATGGAGGGAGGAAGAGGATTTGGAACTGAAAATTAAAAGATTGAATTTATTCAAAAAATTAAAATTGATGAGAAAAGAGGATCAAAACAGCTGATTTAGCCTGCAAATAAGTCCCAGGGGTAAAAGAAATTAAGGAGGAAGAGAAGGGGAAAGTGTGCAGACTTCTTTGGTTTTGCCAGAATAGCATTTTGCCACTTATTTTAGGGGTCATGTTTCCATATGGAGCAGCTAAAACTAGCAGGTGCAGAAATGCAAAGAAAGGTCTGAGTGCAAAAGAGAATCCTGCCTTGGCAGGTGGCATACAGTGACATTAGAAGTAGGTGACATAGAAACAAGTGGGTGCTAGGCCTGGGGTCAAGAATACTTGAGTCCAAGTAGGACCCCAGACACTGCTTAAGTGACCCTGGGCAAAGGACCCTATTTGCCTCAGTCTCCTCAACCAAAATTGGGGATAATAATAGCACCTACCTTCCAAGGTTGTTCCAAAAATTAAATGAGATAATAATTGAAAAGTGCTTAGCACAGTTCCTGGCACATGGTAAGCATTCTGTGAACATCTGCCATCACTATTATTTCTTATGATGCAAACCTGCTCTTTTTGCCAAAGGGTGGAGTATAATAGGACTTGTTTTTTCCCTTTTACTTTCTGCTCCTGTGTTGGTGAGTACATCTTAGTTTGTAGGTAGTTCACTGGGTTTCTCAGAATACAACGCCTTTTGGGGGGTCCAGACCTAAGGTTTCATTGGTTCTTAGTTTTAAGAGGCGACAAAGAACTTTTTGGTTTTCAACAGGATTGAACACCGACATAGTGATATTTTTTTTAATTTATTTTTTATTTGTTTTCTTGTTTACATTATTCATTTTCATTACATTTTTGAATCACACATTTTCTCCCCATCTTGCACCTGCCCCAACCCTAAAACAGCAATCCCACTGTAAAGCCCCTCCCCTGCTCTGCTCTCTTATTTTCTGGTAGGGCAGGGATGGTCTCCCTATCCCAGCCTCTGTATATCTTAATTCCTAGTTGCAGGTATTGGAGAACTTTGAATTCTAGATTCTTTCGATTCCTCCCTTGTCACCCACTTGCACTAGAAGGACACTCAGTTCAATACAAGCTATGGATGTGTGATTATACAGGACATCTTCATAGTGGACATATTGTGACAGTGATCGTCTGTCTCTCCTTTCTATCCCCCCCCCTCCCTTGTTCTGTTCTCTACCCTGTCTCTGTCTGTTTACTGAAGTGTGTGCTTCCAGCAT
>JAQQSW010004391.1:0-14451 GCA_028646575.1 Pseudocheirus occidentalis
GAGAGAGAGAGAGAGAGAGAGAGAGAGAGAGAGAGAGAGAGAGAGAGAGAGAGTTCCTCTCCCAGTATCTAGAAGCTGACTGAGACATGAACAGGAATGTACTTTGTTTGTTTGTGGCCTGGCTGGTCCTTGAGTTCCAGGCAAGAAAAGTAGTGAAGGGTTTGAGGTGTGCTGAATCCTGTGAACTTCAGTGTATGCTGAGGATTGCCCTGAGGACTAGACAAGGACCTGGGAGCTGTTTATCTCTGAGGAATGGATGAGAGCCTGGCAGCTGTCAGCTCCTGAATCTAGGTGATTGCTTGGCAGATTCAGGAGGGAGCTGGGACCAAGGAAGAGGATCCAGGGAATCAGAGAGACTACCCAGAGTCAAAAATGAAGAAAAGGCCTCCCCTTGGACTAAACTGAGGTTTGTTGGAAATCAAGGGGTGGAAGGATTGTGAGGTTTTCTAAGGACTGTATTGGAAACTAACGTTAATGGTTGCCCCATGAGTGAAAGATCAGTATATTGTGAATTGTTGATTGAATCTTTAAGTGAGAAGGGTTTCTCCCTTAGGGAAACTAGGTGATTCTTTATTGATTGATTGATTTTTTTCTTTTGTTAATTGATTGATTGAATTTAAGCTGCTTTCCACTTAGGGCAACCAGGTGAATTGATTGATTGATTCTTTAAATGTTAAGCTGGTTTCCCTCTTAGGGAAACCAGGTGATTCTTCTTTTGTTCCTTGTTCTAAATATTGTATATAATATTGTGAATTGTTGATACTGTGAATATTGTACTGAATATTGATTTGTTGAGTGTTCACTACTACTGTGTAATCAGAATCTTAAAAGCTGCTCACAGTAGCATTCTTTTGGGAATACACTGTTGCTTGGCTTTACATTTGCTTTTAGCACTGGCTGAGTATAATTTTGTACTTGGCTCTATCTTATGATTAGACATGTGTCAGTAGTGATAGAGAGGTACTTCTATCATTCATGCAGGGCACATGTTTCAAAACTCATTAGTTCTTACTATTTGTCTGCTTTAATATCATCAGTGAAACTTTCTCCCCTTTAAATATGCTTGAATTATTTCACTTCAGGTGGTTTATCTGACCTGGGTCATAACTAAATGACTTGATTTACTATGGTTGAGGTGGAAGAGGGGATAGTTGAAGGTTAAAACACTGATTCTGCTTTTATTGCCTCATTTGAGTGTGACCTCCATGCTCTAGTAATCTCTCTGAATCTCTAGTTTCTCAAGCATCTGTAATTCTCAGCAGTAGTCATGGCCTCATGTGACACCTAGAAGAGAGAGAGGCAACAGGGCATTAATCAGAAATTAAGATTTTCTTGAAATGAAACCAAAGTTGTCAAAGTTTCCAAATCCTTTTATTCAGTCAGAAAACAGGGTAATTCATCTTGAGAAGAGCAGAATCAGAATAAGGGATATAACAGGTATAGAGAAAGTAAATATAAACCAGTATCAGTTTCAAGA
This sequence comes from Pseudocheirus occidentalis, assembly GCA_028646575.1. Classification (NCBI taxonomy): domain Eukaryota; kingdom Metazoa; phylum Chordata; class Mammalia; order Diprotodontia; family Pseudocheiridae; genus Pseudocheirus; species Pseudocheirus occidentalis. The sequence continues at coordinate 1,478 of JAQQSW010004391.1, forward strand.
GAAATGGAGTTGGAGGGGTAAGACTTTGGGTTAATCCAATGAGAAGTGGGAAGAATAAAAAGAGATGAGAAATAGATCCTCCACTAAATTTCTTCTCTGATGCCTGATGACCACAGCTTCTTTCTCCCATTTAAAAAAAATATTTAAAGTTTGAAGTTTCTAATTCTGCCTCTCCTTCCCTCTTTCCCTCTCCTCCTTCCTCCCTGTTATGGGAATCAGAAGATCTTCCCTGCCCCTGGGACCTTTGCTTAAGTGGCTTAAGTGACTCTTCCTTGATTTGAAAGTATACTCTGCCCCCTAATAGGCTGAATGTGGTCACATGAAGCCCATGGTAGGAGGCTTGCTCTTCAGAAATGCCCACACCTTATTACTTTGTGATTGGGCAGTGGCTCAAGAGAACTGTGACAATCTCTGATCCAGGAGAAGGAGATATGTGTGTGTGTGTGTGTGTGTGTGTGTGTGTGTCTATGGTAGAGACTTAGGTGTAAGAAAAATGGGAAGTAGGAGAAAGCTAGATAATGAAGGACTTTGATTGCCAGTGAATTTTGTATTAATTTAGGAGTCAATAAAATGCTACTAATGTTTATAGAGTGGGGAGGTGATATGACTGGATTTCACTTTAAAAAATCATTTAATGACTGAATGGGTGATGGATTAGAGTGAGGAGAGACTTGAGGGAGGAAGATGTACCAGCAGCTATTTCAGTAGTACAGATATCAGGTCAGGAAGGTCTGTGCTTGAGTAGGGACGGTGCCAATGCAAAGAAAGAGGGATGCTGCAAAGTTGAAATTGACAGGCCTTGGCAATAGATTGGAAAATGGATTGGTGGGGAGAGACTGGGTGAGACATAATGAGAAATCAAGGATGGTTCCTATCTTGTGAACCTGAGGGTCTTTGAGGGGTGTGTTGTTCTATATAGTAATCAAGGTGGTAGGAAGAAGGAGGGTTTAGATAGAAAGAGAATTAATTAAGTTTAGGAAATGTTTAGTTTGAAATGTCTACTAAACATCCAGTTCAAGATGCTTGAAAGGTGATTGAAAATATGAGACTGGCAGTCATCAAAAAGATTGAGGCAGGTATAAGTGGATTTTAGAATCGTCAGCTTAAAGATGATAATTAAATCCATTGGCTGAGGAAATCACTACGTGGAATAGTATAATGGGAGAAGGAAAAAGGCCCCAGGACAGAATACTGTGGGGCACCTAGAGTTAGAAGGTGAAATTTGGAAGAGGATCCAGTAAGGGAGGCAGAAAAGGAGGGGTCAGATAGGAGAACCAGTAAAGAATGGTGTCCAGAAAACCTAAAACCAAGAAAGAATGGCGCCCTGAAATTACAGAGGAGTGATCAATAGTGTCAGGCTGCAGGGAGCTCAAGGAGAAAGAAGATTGAGAGAAGACCATTGAAACTGAATTTGAACTAGCGTCTTCCTGACTCCAGGTCTAGTACTCTATCCACTTTACAACCTAGCTGCCTCAATGTTGTTTTCTTTGTTTGTCCTGATGAACAAAATTAAGAATTTTTAAATAACAGTAGAGTTAGGATGGGTACACGTGTGCAGTGTGTGCTCAATATGCAGTCATAGAGAAATATAGGATCCTACAACTTAAAGACAAAAGACCTTAAAGGTCAACTAGTTCTTCCTCATTTTGAAGGTGAAAGTGGGTATTAGCAGCTTCTATTTCCATAATATTTTAAAGTTAATGAAATATTTTCCTGGCATTGCCTGTGTGACAAAGGTCATGTAAACATTATTATTATAATTTCAAGGAACTTAAAACACAGAACTGCTCACAGCATAGCAAGACAGAAGGTCTGGGTTCAAATTCTGATGCTGCTATAATAATTACTGTCTTCTATTATCTTAACAAAGTCACTGCACTTAGATACGTTATTTCCTCTTACATAAAATGAAAAAAATGGAAGAATGAATGGATAATAAAATGAGAAGGGATAAAATTAACATGAAGGAATTCCTAATTAGGTAACTACAATCTGCATCCTTTGCAAATATCACATTTATTCTCACAGCCAACCTGGAAGGTAAGTGCTATTAAAAATCTCATTTTTCTTTGGAGAGGCAAATAGAGCTTTTAGTGATTTGCCCATATTCATACGGCTACTAATTGTCTGAGGTCAAATTTGAACTCGGGACTTCCTGATTCCTGGTCCAGCACTCCACCCACTATATATCCAAAGAGATATGATAAAATTAAAGAACTACCTATGTCCCAAATATTAATAAAAAAGCCATCTGAAGAAGATTCAGAAAGAATGAAACATTGAGTGTTTAATTACTGTTCATTCTGTTTATTTATTTCCTTATTTTTTTATTTATTGCCTTCTGGCTCTGAAAGAAGAGCTGGTTTGTGGAAATGGAAGCAATTGGAATATTTTTTAGCTTGTGTTATTTTAAAGTTTGTAACTTCAAAGAAAGTAAATACTCATATGTATTCATTTATTTCAGAAAGGAGGGAAGGTGAAAAGGAGGGAGAATTGGAGGGAGGGAAGGAGAGAAAGAGAGAGACAGAGAGACAGAGAGAGAGACAGAGAGAGAGAGAGAGAGACAGAGAGAGAGACAGAGAGAGAGAGAAAGAGAGAGAGAGAGAGAGACAGAGACAGAGACAGAGAGAGGGAGAGAGAGAGGGAGGAGGAGGGAGAAAGAAAGCACAGTGCTAGACACCTGAGTACAAAGTCAAAAACAAAGCAGCCTTTAAGTGAGAAAAAGAAAAAAGCTTTAAACATAGACACAGATAAATAAACACAAACTATACCCAAGTTAAATCTAATTAGTTTTAAGATAGAAAAATGTTGCCAGAGCTTAAAGCATTAGGAATAGCTTTGGAATTGGTAAGTGAGCCATGTCTACTTTTTTCTCCCATTTTCTGTATCAAAGTTTGTTTGTTTTTTAATTATTAAAAAAAGATAAGAGAAACATGGATTAAAAGAATGTGAAGCACAGGGTGTCTGGGGTTTTTTTTTGGGGGGGGAGGTAGGAGGGTACCTAGTTCTAAAAGTGAATTCAAACCTCAGACCTCATGTAAGTCACACCTAAGGTACTGAAAGAATTTACAAATGTGATTCAAATTCTGTCTGTTATGTTTAAGGAATTATTTGATATGGGTAAGATTCTAAAGACACACTCTCAAGTGTTGTCCACCATAAAATGGATGGGGCAGGGTATAAGTTTCAGCAATTGCAGACCACTGAGCTTGATACATAAAATTTCAAATTCTGAACAAATAATTAATATTATATCTTATAATGTATGAAAACTTCAAAAGTAAAGAAGAAATGATTAAGAAGCACTATGAAGTTATATGTACCATCCTAACATTACAGAACACTGAGAAAGTAGCTATTAAATAATTAGAGATTTCCCAGATTTATAATTATATCTATGTAGATACTTTCTTAAGTACAGTTGGTTGTAAGCATCATATATCAGAGCAGAATGTCTTTGTGAATTACCATGGTCCCAAATCCATCATCTGTCAGGCAACATTCTGATGACAAACTTCATTAGGAGAATTTTTGCAAGATAAATATTTGGTATGCTGCTGTTTCTAAAATCAAAGCTTTTTCATTATGGTAGGAAGGAGATGCCAAAACAGACTCTGCTGTCTTGGCCTTGAACAATCTAGGGTAATCTCATCCATAGTCAAGGCATCAGAGACATACTCTAGCAAATGGATTAATGAATATATCTATATATTTCCCCAACAAATGAATACATACATAAATTTAATTTTTGTGGGGTTAATAAAATGTTGGTGATAGTTTGGTATTATGAAGAGTCCACTAGGTTTGGAATTAGAAGGAATAGACTGGGGTGGAGCCAAGACAGCGGTGTAGAAGCAAGAAAACTCCACAGCTCCACCCATAACCACATCAAATACCTATGAAATATGACTCTAAATAAATTTTAGAGCTCCAGAACCCAAAAAAGCACAGAGAAACAGCTCCCACTGAAGTCATCCAGGCAGGTGGGAAAGGAAGGGCTCATCATAGTGCTCTGGGAGTTTTAACTAGCCTGGCCTAAAACTGCTGCTTGGCCCTGAGGTAGCCAGAACAAGCTGCAGCTGGAGCTTTCAGGAGAGTGGATCATTGGTAGCTGTGGCAGGTTCCAGAATTATCAACTCATAAGAAAAAAGGACAAAGTGAAAGGTCAGTGGAACTAGGTTAAATTTGGGAGAGAAAAGTAGGTCTGGCTATCCACCCCAGGGCAAGAAAGCAGCAGAAGCAGCAACCCTGCAGCCATCTCCATGAAGCTGCTTCAGAGCTCTCAGCTTGCAGATAGCTGGAGGTCCAAGAAATCTTTCAGAGGCTAAGTGTACTTGCCTTAAGCTTCCTGAATCTGGATTGTGGTCTTGGGTGGTGGTCCTGACGTACATGAACAGTGAGCCAATGCTGGTGGGAGCAGCAGGAACAGCAGCCTCCTAGTAGCTCCAGAAGTTGTGAAAACCCAAGCAATATGGGAAAAAGCTTTCCCTCTGGAAGCAGAGTTCTACTGAGCCCAAAAGTCAAGTAATTGACTAGCAACACGAGAAGGCAAAGGAAGCAAAGGAAGCTCAGCAATCCAACTTTAGATTTCTTATTTGGGTATAAAAAGGATAAAAGCATGGAATGGGAGAAAGACAGCACAGTCAGATCTCCTGCACCAAAAGCTTCCAAGAAAAATGTAAGCTGGTTACAGGCCATAGAGGAGCTTAAGAAGGATTTTAAAACAAAATAAAAGAAGTGGAGGAAAAATTGGGAAGAGAAATGAGAATGATGCAAGAAAATCATGAAAATATAGTCAACAATCTAAATGAAGAATACCTTAGAAAATGGATTAACTTAAATGACAAAAGAGGCCCAAAGAGCCAATGAGGAGAAGAATGCCTTCAAAAGTCAAAATTGCCATTTGGAAAAAGAATCTCAAAAGCTCACCGGGGAGAATAATTCCTTCAGGATTAGAGTGGAGCGAATGGAAGCAAATGACTTTATGAGAAACCAAGATACTATTAAACAGATACAAACAAATGAAGAAATAGAAAGCAATGTTAAATATCTTCTTGAAAAAAACACTGACCTGGAAAATAGATCCAGGAGAGACAATTTAAAAATTATTGGAATACCTGGAAGTCATGATCAAAAAAAGAACCTAGAAAGCATCCTTCAAGAAATTCTCAAGGAAAATTGCCCTGATATTTTAGAGCCAGAGGGCAAGATAGAACTTGAAAGAATTCACTAATCACCTCTTGATAAAGATCACAAAATTAAGATATACAGGTAATGCAGTATGGAGATCCATCCTGCCCAACTGGAAAGTCAGAGGGATGGGGGGGAATATAAGAGAGAGCAGATTTGGGGAGGCATTATACAGTGGGATGGCTGTTTTGAGATGTTGAATAGGGAAAAGATGGGGAGAAGATTTGTAACTCAAAATCTCATGAAAATGAATAATGTAAACAAAGAAATAAATTAATTTATTAAAAAAAGATCTCCAAAAGAAAACTCCTAGGAATGTTATAACCAGGTTCCAGAGTTCCAAGATCAAGGAGAAAATATTAAACTACCAAGAAGAAACAATTTGAATACAGTAGAAACACAATCAGGAAAACCCAAGATCATAGATTTAAAGGCATAGCTTCTATATTAAGAGATTGAAGGGCCTGGAATATGATATTCCAGAGATCAAGGGAGCTAGATTAAGACCAAGAATCACCTATCCAGCAAAACTGAATATAATGTTTCGGGGGAAAATATAGTCATTCAATGAGGTGGAGGACTTTCAAACATTCTTGGTAAAAAAAAAAAACAGAACTGAATAGAAAATTTGACATTCAAATACAAGAAGCATGAGAAGGTAAACATGGAAAAGAAAACATAAGGAACTTATCAAGTTGAACTATTTACATGCCAACATGGAAAAATGAGAATTGTAACTTATGAAACTTTCCACAGTATGAGGATAGGTGAAGGGAATATAAACGTATTTATATACATATACATACACGTATGTCTATATAGGAGAGTATATATGCGTATGAATACATTTGTGAGTGTGTATATATATATATATATATATATATATGTGTGTGTGTACGTAGACAGAAGGCATGGGATCAATTCAATAGGAAGTGATGATATTTTAAAAGGTGAAACAGACAGGTGGGAGAGGAATAGAATGAGAGGAGACAGGGAGAGACAGACTGAGGTTAATCATCTCATATAGAAGAGGCAAGGGATTCGTGTTACACTGGAGGGGAAAAATAGCAGGCAAAAGGGAATGAGTCATTCTTACTCTCATTGAATTTGGCTTAGGAAAAGAATGACATACACTCCAAATTGGGTGTCTTGGCCTACAGGAGAGTAGGGGTATGGGGATGAGAGGGATGATGGAGGGGATAGAAGTTTGGAGAGGGAGGGTTGTTAGAAGCACACACTTCTGTAAAGGGACAGGGACAAAGTAGAGAATAGAACAAGTGGGGAGTGGGATAAGAAGGAGGGAAATATAGTCAGTCTTTCACAATATGCCCATTGTGGAGATGTTCTAAGTAACTATACTTGTATAGCCTGCTTTGAATTGCTTGTCTTTCTAGTGGGGGTGGATGACAAGGGAGGTATGGTAAGAATCTAGATTTTAAAATTCTAAAATCAAATGTTAAAACATATAAAATTTACATTTAACTGGGAATTAAGATATATAGGCACTGGGGTAAGGAGATCCATCTTACTCTACCAGAAACTCAGAGGGTTGATGTGGTGATATAGAAGAGAGTAGATTCGGAGAGGGGGTAAACATGGGATTGCTGTTTTGGGGTGGTGGGTAGGGGAAAGATGGGAGAAAATTTGTAACTAAAATCTCGTGAAAATGAATGATGTAAACTACAAATAAACAAAGTTAATTTTTTTATAAAAAGAAAGGCATAGATTTAAATGTTTCCACCAACATCACTACAGTATCCTGCATGGATTTCTTAGACTTTAGGAGACTCAAACTTCTGAATTGTCTACAAAGTCTTTATGTGCTTGAATATATCTGCATAGTGGGAGCCAAACATTTTTGAAATTATTAATTCAAATTGAAAAATGAATGAAAAATATTTACTGGGGCACCTAGATGGCTCAGTGAATAGAGCACTGGCCCTGGAGTCAGGAGGACCTGAGTTCAAATTTGGCCTCAGACACAGCACAAAAAACTAGCTATGTGACCTTGGGTAAATCAATTAACCCCAAATGCCCTCCAAAAAAAGGCAAAAAAAAATATTTACCATGTTTAATACCACATTCACAAAAGGAAAAGTACATTATCTTTGTAGATAAGCTTTACATATATAGATTGGACAATCATATATTAAGCATATTGAAATCTAGTTCAAAAACTAGACAAAACAAGTTGTTAGTGGATTGATATTAACCCATTAGGATATCTTTGTTAGCATGCCACTATCAGTGACTTGGATGAATATATAAAAGACATAATTATTTGTGATTAGTGGGATAGCAAAAAATATAGGAACTATCATTTATGTATCTGATGACAGGAGCTGGATATACATGTTTGCGTGTATGTGTGTATGTATGTGTATTAAAACACACATAGTAGATACATTTGTGTATGTGCATATATATACATATATGTTTATAAATACATATCTCAAAAGGTTAATATGATAATCTCAAACACTTGATTACATTTAATAATGGCATATATAAAATCCTGTGGTTAGGTACAAAAAGAGTTCTGTATGAAAACAACTATTAATAGTTGTCCTAATTTAACATATATATATATATATATATATATATATAATTGGGAGATTTGGATTTACTGTTTCCTTTGTATATGTTAAAAGATTTTCATGGAAAAGAGCTCACATTAATCTAAGCCATGCAGTTCCAGAGAGCATAATCAAAAAAAACTTGGCAGATTTGAGCTCAACATAAAAATATGACTTTCTGTCCCAATCTAAGAGGAAACTCCTTTTATGAGACTAAAAAGATTCACACAAAAGCTGGTTGGTTACTCTTCAGTGAAGTGATAGAGGGGATTCCAATAAATGTAGGAGGTTGTATAAGATGGTCTTTATAAGACCCCCTCCTTACTCTAGATGAATCTCAGTTTTTTTCAAAGTAGAGTTTTAGGAGAGGGATTAATGAATTTGTAAATATGTGTCATATGGATGAATTAAAAGGATGGGTGGTTTTCTTTGTAAGATTAATAAATTGATGGAGGCATCTTGACATAATCGTAAGAACTTTAAGCTTCATATCACAAAACTATTGGTTCTATTCAACTTCTAACATTTAATAACTCAGGACAAATTACTTAGTCTATATTGCCTCAGGCAACATGATTTGTATTACGTCTTTGTTCATAGCTGAGCTGTGTCTTGTTCTTTCCTTTGGGTAGAAAGCACATCTAAGCCTTACTTTTCTTATCTTGGATTCCTGAAAACAGGAAAGCAGCTCCACAGAGACAAGGTAACCAACAGAGATGGTAGATGTAGTTGAAAATGATAGAGAAAAACTCCTGGACTGCTAAATTTATTCTGAACGTTTCTGATGTTTCATCTATCTCAGGCAGTAGAGAAGAAATGTACTGAAGTGAGAGAAAGTGTAAAGAGGAAAGAGGTACCAGTGGGTGAATTTTAAATAATTCTTTGAAGTAGTGGTCAGGTGATTTGGAGCCCTTCCACTTTCCATTTTTACCTTACTCTTGGCTCCATTAATGTTGAAAGGAACCACTGAAACTTTTCTTTCTTGGTTTGTTTTGAGTTTACCACAAGCCATATGGAACTCATTTTCCCATGGATTCATGACATCTATTTCACTCTAATTCTGAATCCTTTCATTTTTTGATACCATCTTTTCTATGCTTCTGAGATATGTGTCTGTATTTTGTAAAAGAAGATCCTTTTTTTTTCCTCAAGTACAAATTCAAAGCTAAGATGCTTTGTGTAATCACTGCACATTGGAATATATACATAAATCTCAGAAGAAAGATAGAAATTCATTTTGCTAACAGAATCTTCAGGTTTTGAATATGCATTATTAAAATGTACATGGTTTAACCAGGGAACATAATTAGCAAGGCAAATAAATGAGCTCAGTATATGTTTTTTGATGATTGTTAATTTCACAATAAAAAACTTACAAAGAAAAAATACTTGAAAAATTCAGACTCACAGCTGGACTAGCTTTAGAGTGTACATTAAAAAGATGAAAACAGCCAATTACAAATAAGATTTGCTTGTTCAGATGGAAACATATAGTTATGAATTAGGGCTGTCATTCATTAAGATATGTATTTTTTATTAAACAAACATTTATTAAGTAACAGATGACATGCAAGGTACTGTGCTAGGCTTTAGAAACATGAAAACAATAAGTAAATACTTATTCCTCTCAGAGGGTTCATATTCTCCTCCATCTTTCAATATTTCACTGGCTGTCCTTGCGGACAGCCTGTCTCTCCTTTCTCTTCTTTGTCTTCTGTCATTCCTGATTTCTTTGAGTATCAGCTAAAGTCTCATATCCTTCAATCCTGGGAAAGGATTCAGTAATATTTCCAGTTCTTCTTACTCTTAATGTCTTCCTTTGGAGACTATGTTTCTCTATTCCTAATTTGTCATGTATATATATTGGTGTTTTTTGTTTGTTTAACTGAGTTCTCTGCATATTGTCCCTTCTATAATTCTATGAGTTCATTTAGATTAGGAAACATTTTTTGTTTGTTTGTTTGTTTGCTTGCTTGTTTGCTTGCTTGTTCTTTAACTTTATGTGCTTATCATTGTGTCTGGTAGCTGATAAGAGCTAATAAATGCTAGTTCACCTTCTAAATGGTGGTATTCATGGCAAGTATACATAGGAATAGGTATGATGAGATAGAGAAGGAATGGGCTCAAAGAAAAGAGTTCAGCCCATTCAACAACCATTTTGGGGGCCAGTACCATGTTCAGTACTAATAGTCATAATAACCTCAGAATTTATCTAGTATTTTAAAGTTTTCAAAGTGATTTACACACATATCTTATATAATCCTCATACTATGCCTATGAGGCAGGTATTAATAATATCTCTATTTTAGAAATCAGGACAATTAGGATGAGAGATCTTCAGTGACTTCTCCAGGGTCATACAGCTCTTAAAAGTTTGAAGCAAGTTCCAAACACAGGCATCTTTAACTAAGAATTTTATTTATTTTTGTTACACAGTCACAGAAAAAGCTTTGTTGGTGATATGTAGAAATGCTGAAAATTTAAGTGGATTTATTTTATAACCTGATACCTTACTAATATTATTAATTGTTTCAATTAAGTTTTTTAGCTGACTATGATTTTTCAAGTATAACATCATATTATCTGCAAAAGAGTTTTATTACCTCATTGCCCATTCTGATTTCTTCAATTCCTTTTTCTTCTATTATTGCTATTATTAGCAATTTCTGGTACAATATTTAATAATATTAGTAATAATGGACATATTGTTTTTGCACTCCTGAGATTACTGGGAAAGATTCTGGATTATATTGACTATGCATAATGCTTGATGATAGTTTTAGTGAGATGACTCATCATTTTAAGGGAAAACATCCTGTTATACTTATACTTTCAAGTGTTTTAGTAGGAATGAAATATGTATTGTTGGCTAAAGTGTCACATATCTACATTAAGTACAATAAGAGATATGTATATAACACAGTTCTGTGGATATAGAAAGCATGATGGTTAAGATCAATCAATTCAAACTTTCATTTAAAAGACTATACTGCCATGCCCAGGTCTTTACCAAGTCCCTGCTCCATCTGGTATTTCTTTGGTGAACATTCTTTGCTCTATGGCCAACATATTCTTCTTTATTTCTTCTGAGATCCTTAAAAGTTATTTACTCTGAGAACCACATGATAAACATAAGCAATGGGTCTGATTTGAAGACTTTACCAGGCAATTATAATAATATAAGTAAAGGCAGGTTTAGAGATGATTATGTCCCTATGGTGAGAGGAAGGATAGAGAAAAGTTTATCAGGATGACCATAATTGATTGATTTCCCCCGGTCATGTTGGTATGATAGCAGAAATGGAAGATATGCCTGGATAATCAGAAAAATGTTTTGATCTTAAATTATCTATAAAGAAATGTTTTCCCATTGTCACTCATTCTTAATGAGTGAAGTTCTTGGTGGAATCAGAGAGCAACTCCATATTGCAGTCTAAGAATTGGTCACACTTCTGGGGACCCTTTATAAAACAGGCTATGATCTCTAGCTGCTCAGTGATGGTGAAGGAATCATGAGGATCATGAGTTCTGGAAGCAGAGATGGGTATCTCCTATGGGGGAACCCAGGAATTGGGAGATCATTTTTACCTTTGCCCATATATATCTATTATAAGGAAGTTATTTGGGGGAAGGGATGGGGTAAGGATGGATTTGTATTTTTTCTATCCTCCATTTCACACCCTCCACTGGCTGTCACATCTTTTAGTTGAACCGCTTTCTCAGTAGGAGACGTGATATCTAGCAAAAATGTCAAGACAAGAAAATCAATCAATCAATACACAAACAAATGAATGAAAAACATTTATTAAATGTTCTTTATATATACCAAGCACTGTGCTAAATGGTGAGTATGTAAGTATAAGTACAAGGTATTTCCTGTCCTCAAGCTTTTATTTTAAAGCAAGAGATACCACCATAGATAGGGAAGTATTGATGGGGGCAGGGGAAGTAGCTGTGATCAGAACTTTCACAAAGGTGGTAGGGAGAATAAAAAAAGCAGTCTATTAGTATTACCTTTAGAGAAGCAATGAGTGATTTCCTTAGAGTTCTCAGAGTAAGAGACAGAAAACAAGTAGGAGCAAAAGGGTATGAAGGTCAGGAAATGGCCAGGGTAAAATTCAGGGTGTGAGATTTCAGAAAGAACAAATGTAAATGGTTTAGTTCCACCCAGGTCTAATCTTTTGTTTTCCAGTTTGGAAGATAGAGTTGCAGGGAAGAAAATGGCTAAAGAGCATAGAATAAAGTGATTTCCTTCCGACTAGGCTAAAGCAATGTAACTCAGTTTGGAGCGTGACTCAATAACTACAATAGGAGGTGGAAGATGGGAAGTGGCAGCAGGGAAGAGAGCGAATTACATTTTCCAAGGAAAATTATCACTTGCAGTGGGTAGTTGAGCTTCATGGATCAGTAGGTGAAAATATTCCAGTGAAGCAATCAATATCAGTTCAACAGAGACTCAACAATGAGGGATTTTGAGCTATGTAGTCTGGAGAATGCTGAGCTACAGATTACCTTGAACTTGAAGGTAAACACACACACACACACACACACACATACAACTCAAAAAACACACATGACTCAAAAGTGAAATCAAGTTGAACAATCGGCAAGACAGAGTGCTACATTCTGTTTAGGGATCAGTTAGAAGACCATACTTTCTGAAGTGAACACTTCTAATAGGAGAGGGAAGAAAGAAAATACAAGGAAAGGTACATTATGAATAAATTTTGACTATTGACATTTTGTTGACCAGGTTAAAGCATTAGAGTTGCCTAGGGCATAGAATTATGAGGTTTTTAGGAAACATTAATACCATACTTGTGTGCAGGATTAATTGTATAATAGAAAAGATTGGAGATGGTAAGATCATTTATCAGGCTTCCAAAAAATCTGGGAATAAAGTGGATAGGAGCTTGATTAGGTAAGTTGGAAAAACAGATGATAAATGGGTACAAGATTTCATAAAGGAATTGGGGATACATTCTACTGAGAGGAGAAAAAAATGAATCTTAATTCCTAGGTGTTAAGCCTGGGCAAATGAATTAATATCATGCCATTGAAAGCAAAAGACCACATGCAAGATAACTTTCTTTGGTGAGAAGATGAAAAAATAAATGGAAAATCATAGTGTTCTCTCCCTCTACCTTTCTCTCTTTCTCTCTTTCTCTCTCTCTCTCTCTCTCTCTCTCTCTCTCTCTCTCTCTCTCT
>JAQQSW010004392.1:0-14451 GCA_028646575.1 Pseudocheirus occidentalis
TATATATATACACACACACATATATTTTATATTCCCTTCAACTATCCTCATACTGAGAAATGTTTGATAAGTTATAATTATTGTTTTCCCATGTTGGCATGTAAATAGTTCAACTTTGATAAGTTCCTTATGACTTCTTTTCCACGTTTACACGTTTACCTTCTCATGCTTCTTGTATTTGAATGTCAAATTTTCTATTCAGTTCTGGTTTTTTCATCAAGAATGCTTGGAAATTCTCCACCTCATTGTATGACCATATTTTCCTCTGGAACATTATACTCAGTTTTGCTGGGTAGGTGATTCTTGGTTTTAATTCTAGATCCCTTGATCTCCAGAATCTCATATTCCAGGCCCTTCGATCCCTTAATGTAGAAGCTGCCAGATCCTGGGTTATTCTGATTGTCTTTCCACATTATTCAAATTGTTTCCTCTTGGCAAATTGTAATATTTTCTCCTTGATCTGGGGACTCTGGAACCTGGCTATGACATTCCTAGGAGTTTACTTTTGGGGATCTTTTTCAAGAGGTGATTAGTGAATTCTTACAAGTTATATTTTGCTCTCTGGTTATAAAATATCAGGGCAATTTTCCTTGAAAATTTCTTGAAGGATGCTTTCTAGGTTCTTTTGTTGATCATGGCTTTCAGGTAGTGCAATAATTTTTAAAATGTCTCTCCTGGATCTATTTTCCAGGTTAGTGGTTTTTCCTATGAGATATTTCACATTGCCTTCTATTTGTTCATTTATTTGGGTCTGTTTAATAGTATTCTGATTTCTCATAAAGTCAATTGCTTCCATTTGCTCCACTCTAGTACTGAAGGAATTATTCTCTTCCAAAAGCTTTTGAGATTCTTTTTCCATCTGGCAAATTTGACTTTTGAAGGCATTCTTCTCCTCATTGGCTTTTTGGGCCTCTTTTGCCATTTGAGTTAATCTATTGTTAAGGTGTTATTTTCTTCAGTCAGGTTGCTGACTCTCTTTTCATGATTTTCTTGCATCATTCTCATTTCTCTTCCCAATTGTTCCTCTGCTTCTCTTATTTGGTTTTCAAAATCCTTCTTAAGCTCCTCATGGATTTGTAAGCAGTCTACATTTTTCTTGGAAGGTTTTGGTGCAGGAGTTCTGACTGTGTTGTCTTCCTGTCATTCCATGCTTTGATCGTTTTTGTCCCCCCAAAAAGGAATATAAAATTGCATTTCTGGGTTTGCTTTCCTTCCTTTGCCTGCTCATGTTGCCAGTCAATTACTTGACTTTTCAGTTGAGTAGAACTCTGCTTTCAGATGGTAGACCTCTGTCCCAAATTGCTGGGGTTTTTGCAGTTGCCGGAGCTATTAGGAGGCCACCATTTCTTCAGTCCCCACCAGCTTTGCCTCACTGAAAATGCACCTCAGGACCACCACCCAAGACCACAATCTGATCCAGGCAGCTCAAGGCAAGAGCCCTTAGCCTCTGAATGATTGCTGCCCCCACCACCCATGCCTCCACTGCAATCTGCAGGCTGGGAACTTCTGAAGCAGCCACATGGAGGCAGCTGCAAGGCTACCACTTCAGCCACTTCTAGACCTGGGGCAGTAAGCCGGACCCTCTCCCTTGAATTTATCCAAATTCCACTGACCTTTCACTTAGTCCTTATTTCTTATGGGTTGGTAATTCTGGAAAATGCTACAGCTGCTGGTGATTCACACTGCAGCCCTGGTTTTCTCTGGTGGCCCTAGAACTTCAGCCATGGGTTCATGCAGTGCTTGTCTGGGCTCCCAGTGCTCCACGATGAACCCCTTCCCATGTGCCTGCCAGGCTGCCTTCAGCAGGAGCTTTGTTACTGTTATTTTGTGAGTTCTGGAGCTCTATAATTTCTTTAGAGTCATATTTTATAGGTATTAGAGGTGGTTATGGGGAGAGCTGTGGAGTTTTGACTCCGCCCCCATGAGATCATATTTGAATTCAGGTCCTCCTGACTCAAGGGCTGGTACTCTACCATTGTAACACCTAGCCTCCCCTACATCCCCTCATTTTAAAGATGAGTAAACTCAGGTCTAGGACATGTATTCATTCCCCAACTCTTGGAAAGAGGTTCTGTTTCTCAGAAATCCCTTAAAATAGAAAGTTGACAATTATTTTCTGAATAGATCCATTTTGCTTCCCATACTGCAAGACCTTATAGATGAAAATAAAGGGAATATGTCACCTAAAGTAACTTTAGGAGCCTTTCTCAATTGGTAGAAACCAGAGGCTATTTATGGTTAATAATTAATTCTTTAACCTTAAAATTTGGCCTCTGTTCAAATATGGGGTTGGGTACTGAAGGTGGGAGAGAATTTTTAAAAAATTTTATCTGAACTAGTTCTCTCATGCTAAACCATTAAATTCTATTGTTCAAAGATGATGTCTTTCAGGATAGATTGACTGTGGAGACAAAGTACAGGCTAGGCACACAAAATTTATTTGCTGTAACCCTGCATTCTTGTAATGTTTCTGTGGGTGCCTTTCAGAGTAAAGTGGAAACAAAAACAGGAAAGTGACTTACTCCATGATAAATGAATGTGCCTAAAAACATGAGGCAGTGATACCAGCCAGAATAACTGATTCAGTCTTGTCAAGAACAACATGAAAGAAAATAGAAGAGTTTTGTACCAATGCCAACTTAATCAAAGGCTTCAGCCCTGTTAGCAATAAAAGTTGGTAGAAAAAAATGAGTATACTCTGCTGATTTTTCCCCCTGACTGGTATGAGATAAGAGTTGGGGATGAAATATGGATTTTGTAATTATATAGCATATAGTTATTCAAATTTGCTCTGAAATGGAGGTTGGTCAGTACTTCTATGGTCCAGATTACATTACATTTGTAAAGTCTATTGTTGCAGAAACTGTAGAATATGGATTAATGAGACTGTTCTTAATGAAGCTATAAAACACTATGGACATTATAAAGGTTGAGACATACATGTAATATTCAATAGCTTATTAAATTATTGGGAAAAGTACTAGTACTCCCGATTATATGTAGTAAGGAGATACTTCTAAGAGAAACAATGTAAATTAATCTTCCATTGCCTCCACCAAAGTAAGTACCCATTGAAGTGCAGTTGAAATTGTACAGAAAGGAAAGCTTCTTTCTGTTTCTCTGTCTCTGTCTCTCTCTGTACATATGTGTTTGTATGTATGTACATATATATATAAATTTAAATGTATTGTATATAATATATAGATAGATATAGATGCAGATATATCTATATACAGATATCTAAATAGATATGTAGATATTATATATAATATTAAATATACACATTGTATGTATATATGTGTGTCTAGATATCTAGATATTTCTATGTGTATATATGTATATTTATGTGGGTATATATGTATGTATATGTATACACACAAAGGTGTATGTATATGCATAACCACTGGATTTCACCCTAACACCTGAGTGGAATGTTCTCTGTGCCTAATCTTTGTTTTGCACCATTCATTATTTTCTTTCTTTCAAAGAGATCTGAAACTAATTACTAAACTTACAAATTATGTTTGGCTCAAACAAAACACAGAAGGTACATGACAATATCAAGTTTGCTACAACCACTTTAGAATATTTTATGTAAAACTGAAAATGTTCAATGGAAATTAGATTACTTTCCTGATGATTAGATAATAATAACATTCATGGTCTAATAATCACATTTCTAGGGAAAATGTCTAACATCATGCTTATATCCTAAATTCATTTGTGTAGTAGTTACTCTGTAAAGGTACACTATCATAACCCTACATCTTTAATAGATGGTTATCACAAGAGGTGAAAACTGAGAAGCTCCATCACTTATTGGCCCACATTCTCATAATAGGACTCTCCCAAAATTCCATCCTTGCATATCAGAGAGAGTTCATAGTTGAACTGATAGCCAAAGTCTCCACAGCTTGGTGAAATTTTTCAGAACATGTGATCTAAAAACCCTTGACTACCCAGAATCACCTCCAGGTCAGGATGAAGCATTAGAGGAGGACCTCGGTACAGTCCTCTCTGCATTATTTTGTTACATTATGTTATGTTATATTACATTATGTGTTATATCATGTTATGTTATGTAAGATATTAAATGTATTATAGTTTGCTACTCCATATATATCTAATCATATCATATTGTATCATATTATGCCATATAATGTCACATCTTACTCTTAAATTTCTATGCTGTGCTATGCGGTGCTGTGCTGTGTTGTGCTGTGCTGTGGTATGGTATGGTACTGTATGTTATGGCATTGTACATATGCTATGCTATGGTATGATACATGATGTGACGTGATGTGATGTGATGTGATATGATATGATGATGTGATATGGTATTATATGACATGATATGGCATGATATGACACACTGTGAAGTGAAACAATACGATACAATGCCATGCAATATGGCATGATATGGTGTGGTGTGGTATGAGATACGATGAGATGAGATATGAGATATGATATGACATGATATGATATGATATGATATGACATGACATGACATGACATGATGCAATGAGATGTGATTTGATGTGCAGGTGCGGTGAGGTGCAATGTGTTGTGATATGGTACACATGGAATGTCCTATCTTGTCATGATGTATTATGTATTACATTATATTTTACATAAATCTTGCATTGAAGTTTATAAAATCTTAGTTTCTTCAGCCCCAATTTTGGCATGTGTAATGTGTTATGCACAGACCAAATTGGCAAGATAGGCACTGAATGAAAACGAGATCATAGAAAAATTGCATCATTTTAAAAGTCACCAAGGATTTTTCTTTATTTCCTGATATAAACTAATATTCTCTCATAGTCATGAATTATGATTGTAAACTTTATATATCCCAGAAAACTGCCTAGGAGATCATAAAGTACTAATCAACTAAGCATAACTATCAAATTGGCAGATAATATATTTTTCTATTACAGTGATCACATTTTGGTGACGCTTTGTTATTTGAGTTTAATGGAAAGAGGAAAATAGATGACAGCCTGTGTAGTTCAAGCCTTACATTTAGATAGTAACATTTCATTTAAAACTTTTGAATAAGAAATGTTTTCTGTTTGTTTTTTCATGGAACCCATCAGACCCCCACCCTCCCCCCAAAAAACCATTGTGTTAGGAGTTGTTCTGCACTATCTCCAATCACCTAAGCCTCTTTGGGAGTTTCCAGTGTTAATACTTTATTTAAATTCCATGAATAAACAATTTAGCAAAATAAATGTGTGTGACATGGCCACCTACCACCAAGAGACTCCTGTGTTTGTTGGCTTCAATCCCAGATTATTGTTTGGGGAAATCAGATTGGTAGTAAAAATTGCCGTTACATGAATGGTAATGGTTGAATTTGTTTAGAGCCTAATCCATCAAAATAAAGGGCTAGCACAGTACCTTATTTTTAGTAGGTTGTCTACAAATATGTGTTGAATGAATGAATGAATGAACGAATTTTATGATGAAATATGGATCGCCTGATTTGAAAATAAAATCAGGATGAAATGAGTCTTTTATCCTTTCTGTAGCTAAACAAATTGTTGCAACAGAGAGGGAAAAAGAAGGAAGAATATTTTCTTTAAACAAATAAACAAAGAAAAAAGACTATAATGGGAAAAGAAGTTTAACCTGTATTTTTCCAAAACTTCATATTTATATGAGGAACTAGAAAAGTTACAATGCAAGTGAAAATTAGAAAATACTTTTTTCCTAAAAATAGAAAGGCTAAAGGGGGCTGGAAACCAAGTCCTTTTTGCTAACTCCTATCCTCTACTGAGGATGTCCATAGCCTTTTGATTGCTTCATATGCCAATCATCCTTGATTCTTCATGCTCCTTCACCATCCATATTTAATACCTTCCTTAGTCTTTCCAGTTTTACCTCCATAACACCTCTTATAACTGTCCCCTTTTCTTTACTCACATAACTACCACTTTAGTAGCAGTTCTCTTGACTTCTCTCCAGGACCTTTACAGGAGTTTCCTAATTAGACTCATTGAATCAACTCTCCCTTCTTTAATCCATTCTAAAAAGTAGTCTCCAAATGGATATTCCCAAGACATAGAATGACCACGTGATTCCCCTTGTCAAGAATTTTCAGTGGCTCCCCATTCCAATTTGCATAAAATTAAAATTTCTCTGTTCATAATTTAAAGCACTTTACAAGCTAGCTCCAACATTTCTTTCTAGACTTATTGCACATTATTCCACTTTACATAGCCTATTATTTATTCAAAATGATCTAATTAGTATTTATCAAACATCACATTCCATCTCCTATATTCCCATTTTTACACTGGCTGTCCTTTAACCCGGAATATCTTCCTTCCTCACCTTCACACCTGAGAATCCCTATCTTCCTTCATATTACAGTTCATTTATCATCCCCAACATAAGATCTTTTCTGCTTCACACCCTCCTTCTGAGGTTAAAGGTATTTTTCTCCCCCAAAACAATACCAAATTGGTTTTGTATAAATTTTTAATTTACTCAAATGTTTATATGAGTATTTCAAATATAATGTAAATGCTTAGATATTTCATTTTTCATTTTGTATCCCTGGCATCTTGAACAATGATAGGGACATTTCATTAATGTTTGACAGTTCATTGATTAAAGTCTTATAAAGCTGTGTAGATCAGTAAGTGTTTAAGTGACTTGCCCAAGGCTACTCAGTGTATTTCAGGAGCAAGACTGAAATCCAAGCATTACTGAATTGAAAGGTGGCTTTTTATTCATCATGACACACTTCCTCTCATGACAAATCTGGGCTTCATTTCCTCTTCTATAAATTGGGAGTGTTGGACTAAATTATGTCTAAAGATCCAGCCCTAGATACTCTGTATTTTTGCTTTCAATTTGCATCCCTTTTTCACCTATGCGCTCAAAGTCAGCTCTACCATCATATTCCATGATTCCCTATAAAACTGGAAATATCAGTAATGAAGGCAATGTAGTTATTTCAGCTGATATATAGAACAGTTCATATTGTTATCTATTTAATGGAAAAATTTACACCTTTAATGGTCATTTTGGATGAGATCCAAGGATTAAGAACTTCTTGTAGTTTTCTGCTATTTGTTGTGATTTATATAAGTTGATTTATAAGAGCTATTTGAAACAATTTTAAGTTACCTACTACTATGTCCAATACATTATTTTAAAAAAAGCCTCAGATCAGTAAAGGACTGATAAATCAAGAATAGGTAATAAACATAATTAATTGGTAAAGAATTAAAACAGACCAAAGCAAAATTTTGGAAAAGGAGCTGAATAATGAAATGGTACCTTTATCACTTATAATGAAGTTGTTTTTTCATCCTAAGTCCTCTACTTGAGATTAATTAAAATATTGTAGTTAGCAAGTCCTTGGTATTCAAACTAGAATACGCACCAACCTGATGTCTTAAATGTCAAGTCTAAGTATTACTCATTTAATGTTACTTGTAGCACTGGCCATTTAGAATATGTTGAGCTTATAAAAAAATGAAAGATAAGATTATGTCATCCTGGTAAATTACCTAGATGACAACCTTAGTAATTTGGTCACACCTACCTCAATTTCCCAGAAACTCTAGTCAGATGTAGTAGCAGTTCATTTTTTTAAGTACTTGTACCCTTTCATTGTCTTATTAAATAAACTGCCAGGTTTCACTGCCAGTTTTGCCTCAGTGGTCCCGGAGTAATGGGACCCCTACAGCACAGTGTGTGTATGAATACTTTGTGTGGTTTTTTTTTTATTCTGATATGTAAAAATATTGATGAATCTGTGATCTCAATGTAGGTACTTCCTGTAATGGAGAAGGTTGTAATGTATCCATGCTTCTCCATCCTGTGTCTTTCCTCTTATATAAATTCTGTAATGGAACTCATCCTTCCTCAGCATATTGACATTATGTGAATTCTAATGGAATATGTGAGCTTCCTCCCTGTTACTTATTAGTAGTTACTCTTACTACTACTCCTACTCCTACTCCTACTACTCCTACTACTCCTACTACTACTACTACTGCTACTACTACTACTGCTGCTGCTGCTGCTGCTGCTACTACTGCTACTACTACTACTACTACTGCTTGCTGCTGCTATTATTGCTACTACTACTACTACTACTACTACTACTTTGGTATCCTTTGGTATTTATAGCATTTGCAACATGGTTGGTGCTTAATAAATGCTTCCCTATTTGACTTGACTGTACTTACATTACCTTATATGTAAGGATGTACAGAAACCTGTTAAAATTGTTTTTCAAGAGCCAGTTGTTAAATTTTCAAACCTAGCATTTACATCTCAGAAATTGGCAAGCACTGAAAATCAGGCTTGAATTTATTTGTTTTTAAAATTATTGTTGATCATTATCTAGACTAGAGTAATAAAATTATGGAGAAAATGTTAGTGATGCTAACCAAATGTTAATGTGTATCATCCATGCAATTTTTTTCAGAGAGCAAGCTGTTAAACAATTACCAGTACACCACAACTCACCATCTTAAAAGAACTAATTTTTTCATGGTCTTTCCTCTATATCCATCATCTCCATCCAACTCCCATTTTTTGTTCAGGATTCTTTCAGTTGCTATTCCTTGATCCAAAATGTATTAAATATTTGCAATGAAAATATATCATAAAGTATGTTATGTCAAATTACAAAGTCTTTACCCAAGATCATAGAAAAATGCAAGTAGAATATTGAATTTATATGTAGAACAAGAAAAAAATACCATATGTCTTCTTCAACCAGGATTTTGAACTCTTCCCACACTTTTGAAGTATAATATACCAATTAAAGTTGAATATCTGACAGAAAATCAGTTAGTAGCATAAAGACTTATTCTGTGAGTAGATAGAGTGAGGAAAATAAATTTGTTAAATATGCAGCAATAAATCTCCAGGAAACATGAACAAAATGAAAATTAGAGAAGAGTCTAAAGGATTGTCAAATATGATCTGTAGTAAGTTCAATATCTATGGAATTTGATTTGCAGACTGTGAAGTGTGCCATTCCTTCTTCCTACAACTTTAGTGTGGAATGTGCACAGATTAAAACTATCGTGATTTGTGGTAAATCTTTCCGACTGCCCAATGTAATATTTTGACCATGCACATGGCTTTACAATTAAATAAATGTAGTCTGGAAACTTGACTAATTTCAAAATATTCTGGAATGAAAGTTATTTTTAAGCTGAATAGTAGTTGAAATGAGTGTTGATTGAGAGCCTTTGGATTTTATTCAAACAAGGGATCAAAAATGTGGATTTTCAACTTGCCCTCTTCTTTCTATTCAGTTGGAATGGCATTTCCAGCCAAACAATTTCCAGAGAAATGGTAGATATTTCTTGCATATAATCAAATAAATCAAGTGTGTATTTTTCTTTCTTTCTCAGCAGTACATTTGGGGTTTTACAAGAAACAGGAGACAGTGCACTATATAAGGTATCTGTCATTTAATAAGACATGTAGTTTCAACCTTTCAGCCATATTGTGTAAAGAACTATATTTTCCCCTTTTTTTCAGTATGGCTGTTAGAGTAGTTCCTCACTTCTAGAAAAACTTGAGATGTGAATGTGACTTGCAATTAACATGTAGAAAGGTTCAAGGTCTCATTTCAATAGCTGAGGTGTTTTCCCAGACAGCCCAGAAAGAGTGAGGATAAAATAACCTATGAATACTAAGATCTTTGACTCATAATGATTTCAGTATATTTTTGACAGACCTGTTTTCGCTTTATATGTGTGTTACTGGACAACTCATGGAAATGGGTCCGTGTTAAATTGACAATATGTATGATGATCCTTTGGTATTTGAATACAGGAGACTTGACTCTCCAAAATGATCTTTGCCAAAAGAGTTGCATTTGAGACCTAGTCCCAAATCTTACTAGATGTATGACCAAGGATAAATCATGTAATTGCCTTTAACCTCAATTTCAATCAATTGAAAAATGGATAGAATAATATTTTTGCTACTGACCTTACAGAGCTGTCCTGAGAAAAACTATATAAATTAATGTCATTGTGTTTTAATATAATAATAATGATTATAGAAATTAAATTATACAAATCATTCTATAAGTGATTATAGAATTTCCCACCATATGCATGGTGGGAATGAGTCACGAAAACCCATTAGAAATGAAGAATTATAAAGAAGTAATATAAAGAATATCATCAGAAATATGTGTGTGTATACACACAAATACATATATGGGCATTACAATGAAAGCAAGTGGGCTAGTTACAGAGCAAGAGCAAGAGATAATAAATGTACATCCTTTGTACTCAAATGATATTTATGCAAGGTCAAAAGAGTGTGAAGAAAGCTATCAAATGCATATACTCCCCCACACCATCCACATAAATATGCACTCCCTGTGGAGGAGCTATTGCAAAATATGGACAAAGTTTTCCCAAGATAAGAAGGTATGGATGGTTTTTAATTTTTATATCTGCATTGTTGGAGGGAGTATGAGTGTGGATATGAATAATCAGTATGATCACAGACTCTTTAGTATATTGAAATATTATTCATGATAGCAGTAATTAGTAGTAGTAGTAGTAGTAGTAGTAGTAGTAGTAGTAGTAGCAATAGCAAGCAGTAGCAGTAGTAGTAATAGCAGCAGCAGCAAGCAGTAGTAGTAGTAGTAGCAGCAGCAGCAGCAGCAGCAGCAGCAGCAGCAGCAGCAACAGTAGTAGTAGCAGTAGTAGTAGTAGTAGTAGTAGTAGTAGTAGTAGTAGTAGTAGTAGTAGTGGTAGTATAAGTAATGATGCTAGTGGTGGTGGTAATAGGAATAGTAATAATGGTGGTAGAAGTAGTGGTAATAGTAATACTAGTAGTGTATTACTGCCTCCTCTTTCTTCTCTTCCTAATACTACTTCTATATCTACAAATTTCATAGGACTGCTGTGAGGCAATTACTAAGTACATATGAATAATTCTATAATTTTAGTGACCAATACAGTTATTATGAAAGGCAGTGATTAAAATACTAGAAGCAATAAAAGTTTATGATATGCCGTACATGTTCATTTTTACTGAGCTAGTTGAAATTCTAATTGATCGGACACTTAATTTTTTAATTAAATTAATGATGATACAGGTCCAGAACCTATTGGATTAAGTAGCAGTAGTAGTTGTAGTCATAGTCATAGTCTTTGTTGTTGTTATTGTACTAGTAATAGTAATATTACAAATCATTTACTAGAAAAAGTAATGCAGTCTAGCAACATGATGCTATAATTAGAGTAACTGATACTTCCAGACATCTGACAATTTGCATCTTAATTTTTGGAAGTATCTCTTGGAAATTCAACCATAACTTGTGTTAATTTGTTTCACTGAGAGATATGATGGAAAAGATCCTCAGAACTGTTTTACAAGAAAGAGAGTGAAAATACAGATAACCCTAATACTTTATTCATTATGTTGGCAATTCAAGATATAATTGAAGTCATAACAAGGATGGAAATAGATAATAAACAGAGAGTGAGGACCAGTACAACTTTACCTAGACTCTCTATGAAGGAGGAAAGCAAAAAGTGAGATTTGGGTGGTAATTCTCCTGTGTGGAATTACCTTGGAAAAGATACCAATCGTAATCCCTGACCATGAAATATAGAAGTGAAAAAAATCAGGCAAAAAAGTATTGTTTCCATAGATTCATACAGATAATCATCTTCATTTTGTAAGTTCCTTGAAGATCTGCTTTTTAAAAAATATATCTCCCAACATACCTGTTCATGAGATAAAGACTCAGTTGAAATAAACTGAAATTGAGTTAAAGTCAAATTAAAAAACTAAACTTAGCCATAAAGGGCTAGTGTCTTAGACATATACAAGAACTTAGCTAGTTCAAGTTATATTTAAAGATCCTTAGAATATACCTGATACATTATTACCTAACCTTTGCTTAAAGATGACCAGTAAAGAGAAGTCTGTTACTTTCCAAGAAAGCCTATATTACAGAATCAGCTTCTTCAACCAATCCAAAGATATAGCAAGATCTTAAGGGCTTTCATTATCCTGAATGGTCTTGTATCCAGATTCTCTCTAGCTTATTAAGATCTTTCTTTAAAATGATTAAGTCAGAACTTAAGTCAGAACATAAGTGCAGTTATGCAGATGCAGTCTCACTGGGGCACATAACCATGGTTTGATTTGCTTCAATCTACACATTTGGCCTTTCTGAATGTAACCTAAGATAGTTAATATTCTTGGTGGCCATGCCACATTCTCGATTCATTATCAGTACAGAAAAACTCCAAGTTGTTTTTCACAATAAATAACTCCATTGTAATACCTAGCCCGTCTTATACTTGTGGTGTTCTTTTTTTCAAACTGATATGGGAAATATCATACTTACTCTTATTAAATTTCATTTTATGAGATTCATCCCAATAATCTAACCACTCAAGATCATTTTGAACCCTGACTCTGTCATATAATGGGCTAGCTATCTCTACTTGATTTTATTAGCAAATTTGTAAGCATGCTTTTTGTGACTTAAAGCCATTGATAAAAATGGTTCCTGTAAACTAACCATGCCCCCAAAAAGGAATCTTCCTTCTGGTCATAAATATGTAAAGTACTTTTGTTAGCCTTAGAGTACTCTATAAATACTAACCTTTATTGATATAATTATTGTGGTTATTATTGTTATTGTCCTAAGTATTATCTTGGAAATACTTGGAAAGTATTGGAAAGTACACTGGTTAAAGAATATCTCTATATAACTCCATTTGTGAAAGGATAAACCTGCTTAAAGAAGTTACTGATAAGCAATGGAAAATGTTCAAAGGCTATAGCAAACATATCAGACTTAATAAAGGTTAAAGATGTTTTGACTTTTGACACTGTGATTCATGATCTGCAAAGAAAATTGTACAGCCTTTAAATCCTATTGTAAGCTAACTTCCTTCTTCACATTACTGTTGGGCCAGGAGAGATAACAGGCAATCACTGTGGATCTGGGGGTAAATAGAAGACAGTGACCCAGACAACCCTATTCCTGTCTAGTTTTCTTGATTGTTAAAAGAGAAAATGGCATTTAAAAAGAGCTATAAAACAGGCCATGCTTTCCTTAAAACAGGAAAGCATGTTGCTCTTTAGTAGCAACAAAAAAGTAAAGTCTATTTAAATTTAGAAAATTAAATTCATGTTTCCATTATGAATTGGAATAGACATGGCATGCATTAAAATTTTTTTTTTGTATTTATGATAGTCAGAAAAACATCCAAGGTTTCATTGTGCTTTGGTCTTTATAAAGGCAAGTAAAAATGCACCCAACCCCTCAGGAGTTTATAACTACAGCCAAAAAAATAACCATTATAAGAATAACTTCCACCAGCATAGCACTTAATATTTTTCAGAGCGCATTCGCATACAGAAGACGGCCCTTGGACCTGTGGTTCATGGTTTCTAAAATTTGTAGGCTCTTTGCCAATGCACACTCTTTTCTCAATGAGATTGTTTTTACAGGATTGGTTGCAAAGGTGAGGAATGGGGGGATGGATAATGTGCATGGATTTTATGTCCTGCTGAGAAGGGAGCAGCTCGTCAGAAATAGTAAAACTCCCTTGCTTGAAAATTAAACCTCTTAGGAATTCCACCAATTAGAGGCTCATTTGGGTTAGCAAACCCTGCTTTAAAAAAATGCAAACACTCTCTGGTGTCCCCAGCTGCCTAAAGCTGCCCATGGTGGTGGTGGATGCTGTCCAGCTGCAGTGGATTTAGAATATGGTAGAGCCTGAGACAAGTCTCACACTACCAGGCATGAAATCATGCAGTCAATCCTAGAATGCTGTCTAATAAATTGAGTCTTTTTTTTCAAATCAAACTTTTGCTCCTGTTTCTTATGAAAATATCAGCATCCTGCAGGCTGATCCCAGATAAGCCTCTTTGTTTATACCTTGTATGGTTTTCTTGGTTCTTCCTAGACTGAGAGCCGCTTTTGCTTTGGACACTGCTTTCTTTCACCATGCTTTGTATCCATGTTACATATTCCATATTGTGTGCCATTTTCATATCTGTACCATGTTGGACTCAACTTAGTACCCAGATAAGGATGCTTCAACCTGCAATATGGATCCTACTTGAGTTCATCCCTTGGCAAACCACCTTAGGGTTAGTGGTAGCCATCTTCACAACCTGAATGTTACTTGAAAGAAATCAGATTGGGGTGGCTAGGTGGTACAGTGAGTAGAAGTTTGGCCCTGGAGTCAGGAGGACCTGAGTTCAAATCTGGACTCAGACACTTAACCAAGTGACCTTGGGCAAGTGACTTAACACCAACTGCCCTGCCCTCCCCCTACAAATAGCAAAGAGATAGAAAGAAAGAAAGAGAGAGAGAGAGAGAGAGAGAGAGAGAGAGAGAGAGAGAGAGAGAGATGATAGATGATAGATAGATGATAGATGATAGATAGATAGATAGATAGATAGATAGATAGA
>JAQQSW010004393.1:0-14450 GCA_028646575.1 Pseudocheirus occidentalis
AAAAAATTAGAATTGAGTACCAGAAGCTAATGACTCCATGAGACATCAGAAAACAATTTTTTAAAATCAAAAGAATTTTAAAATAAAAAAATGTGAACTATCTCATTGGGAAAAAAACAACTGACCTGGAAAATAGATTGAAGAGAGAGAATTAAGAATTATTGCACTAAGGGGCGGCTAGGTGGTGCAGTGAATAGAGCACCGGCCCTGGAGTCAGGAGGACCTGAGTTCAAATCCGGCCTCCGACACTTAACACTAAATCTAGCCGTGTGACCTTGGACAAGTCACTTAACCCCAACTGCCCTCCAAAAAGCAAAAAGAAGAAAAAATTTTTTAAAAGAATTATTGCACTACCTGAAAGTCATGATAAAAAAAAAGAACCTAGACATCATCTTTCAAGAAATTATCAAGGAAAACTGCCCCAGTGTTCTAGAACCAGAAGGCAAAATGGATATTGAAAGAATCTGCCAACCACCTCCTGAAAGAGATCCCAAAATGTAAACTCCCAAGAGTATCATAGCCAAATTCCAGAGCTCCCAGGTCAAGGTCAAAGAAGAGCAAGCAGCCATTAAGAAACAATTTAAATATAGTGGAGCCACAGTAAGAAGACACGATTTAGGTTATTCTATATTAAAGAATCAAAGGTCTTGGAATATGATATTCTGGAAGGCAAAGAAGCTGAATCACCAAGAATCACCTACCCATCAAGAGTGAGTATAATCCTTCTGGGGAAATTGGACATTTAATAAAACTGGGGACTTTCAAGCACTCCTAATGAGAAAATGAAAGCTGAATTTTAAAAATTTGACTTTCAGATACAAGACTCAAGAGAAGCAAAAAAACAATAAACAGGAAAGAGAAATAATAAGAGTTTCAATAAGATTAAATTGTTTATATTCCTATATGGGAAAAGGATACTTGTAAGAACTTTCTCATTATTGGGGCACTTAGAAGGAGTACACATACACAGAAGGCACAGGTGTGAATTGAATATAATGGGATGATATCTAAGAAATTAAATTAAAGGATGAGAAAGAGGAATGCCCTGAGAGAAGGGAAGGAGAAGTAAAATGGGATAAATCTTCTCACATAAAAGAGGCATGAAGCAGTGTTTACAGTGGAGGGGAAGATGAGCAAGATGAGGGAAAGGGGCTTGAACCTTACTCTCATCAGAATTGGTCAGATAAGGAATAACATACACACTCAGCTAAGTACAGAAAGCTATCTTACCCTACAGAAAAGTAGAAGGGAAATGGGATAAAAGAAGGGGGGTTGATAGAAGGGAAGGCAGATTGTGAGAGGCAATGGTTGGAAGGAAAACATTTTTAAGAATGTACAGGGTGAAAGGAGTGATAAGCCTAAATGGGGTTGTGGAGGGGAGAGAAGATGGGTGGTAATACACAGTAATCAGAACTGTGAAAAAAAAATTGTACAAAGTTTCTCTGATAAAGGCTTCATTTCTCAAATATTTAGAGAATGGAGTCAAATTTATAAAAATACAAGTCATATCCCAGTTGATAAATGGTCAAAGGATATGAACAGGCAGGTTTCAGAGGAAAAATTAAAGCTCTCTATAATCATATTAAAAATGCTCTAAATCACTATTGATTAGAGAAATGCACATTAAAACAATGCTGCGCTACCTCATACCTATCAGATTGGTTAATGTGACTGAAAAAGAAAATGGCAAATGTTGGATGTAGAGTGGGATGTAGGAAAATTGAGATGTTAATGCATTGTTAGTGGAGTTGGGAACTGATTCAACCATTCTGGAGAGCAATTTGGAACTATGCCCTAAAGAGTCATAAAACCATGCATACCCTTTGATCCTGCAATACCACTACTAGGTCTATTTCTCAAAGAGATTTTTTTAAAGGCAAAAGGATCTATATGTACAAAAATATTTATAACAGCTCTTCTTGTAATGGCAAAGAATTGGAAATTGAGGAGGTGCCCCTCAGTTGGGGAATGGCTGAGTACTATTGTGTTTTAAGAAAAGATGTGCAGGATGCCTTCAGAAAAGCCGGGAAAGGCTTACATGAACAGATGCCAAGTCAGCATTGTACATAATAACAGCCCTATTGTGTGATGATCAACTGTGAATGATGTAGTTCTTCTCAGCAAGACAATGATCCAAGACAATTCCAAAGGGCTCATGATTAAAAATGCTCTCCACCTCCAGAAAAAGAGCTGATGCTGTCTGGATGTGGATCAAAGCAAACTTTTTTTCACTTTATTTTTTGTGTGCTTTGGGGGAGGTCTTTGTTTTCTTTTACAAAACTAATATTGTTTTGCATGCCGGCACATGTATAAACTATATCCAATTGTTTGTCTCTCAATGAGCTAGCAGGGGAGGGAGAGAATGTGGAACTCAGTTTTCCAAAAATGAATGTTAAAGTTGTTATTTACATGTAATTGGAAAAAATAAATGTTTGTAAAAGGAAGCCAAGTTTCTACGGGCCTGGTAGGCTTTAGCCCTGAGTTCTTCCTCTTCCCTGGCCACCCCTACCCTGTACGTCTTGTCTGCCCTTCTTAGAATGGGGGCTCTTTGAGGGCAGGAACTGTCTTGTGTGTTTGTATCCCCAGCGCTTAGCAACAACAAGCACTTAATGGTTTTTTCCATTCGTTCATCTGTTCTGTTTGTTACTCACAATGGCAATCCACCTTCCATCTCTGTGCTTTTGCCCTGGTCATCCCCCCATGCCTGGAATGCTCGCTATCCTTACTCCTGCCTCTGAGATTCTCTTCCTACAAGACACAACTCCACATGAAGCGTTTTCTGATACCCCTCCCCATCCTGTCTACTAGTACATTCTACACCTTTTACTGACCCCCCATCTATTGATCTGGCCTGCTTCTCTCTAGCCTGTGCTAGGCTACATTTATGCAGCATACATTTATATATGCACCTGCTCTCTCCCCCATAAGGATATCAGCTCCCACAGGGCAGAGCCTGTTTCATTCTTCAGACTTCTATCACCAGCACCTGGCACACAGACAACTCTTCATAAACCCTGATTGATTGACTCTGGGTAATTCGTTTTTACTCTGAATCTGTTTTCTCTTCTATGAAATGTGTCCATTACAATTGATGGAGAGTTCTTAAGAGGGAAGGGAATATTTGTAGCACTTCTTTTTGCAGTGGCTAAGAATTAGAAATTGAGGGGATATCCATCATTTGAGGAATGGCTGAACATGTTATAGTACATAATTGTGATGGAATGTTATTGTGTTATAACAAATGATAAGCCGGTGAATTTCAGAAAAACCTGGAAAGATTTACATGAACAGATACAAAGTGAAGCGAGCAGAACCAGGAGAACATTATCCACAGTAACAGGCACATTGTACAATGAAGAACTGTGAATGACTTAGCAATTCTCAGCAATACAATGATCCAAGACAACAAACCCAAAAGACTCAATCCCAAAAGGTGCTATCCATCTCTAGAGAAAGAACCGATGGCATCTGGATATAGACTGAAGCGAACTATTTTTCACTTTCTTTCTTTTTTTCTTTTTCTTTTTTGTTGTTTAAGTCTTCTTGTAGAAAATAACTAATACAGAAATGTTTTATATGAATGCATGTGTATAACCTATATCAAACTGCTTACTGTCTCAGGGAGGGGAGAGGAGATGGAAGGAGAGACAGAATTTGGAACTCAAAACTAAAAAAAAAAACACCAACAACTTTTAAAAATTGTTTTAACACATAAATAGGAAAAATTAAATATTATTTTTAAAAAGAAGGAAAGGGAAGCATTTTTATGTCATTTACTATGTGTTAAGTGCCCATTTGATCTCATTTGAAATAGGAGCTCTTTCCAGTGTGGTGGGATTGCCAGGCTTGCCCTCAGCAGCAGCACAGGCTTTGGGAGAAGAGACTCCCATCCAGGCAGAGTGGTCCTCAACGACCTCTGACATCCCAGCCAGCTTCGAGACTCTGAGAGTCAGTGACCTTGCCTCCTGAAGAAGAGCGAGGCTATGCTTGGTGCCGGCAGCAAATTCTGAGCTGTTTTTAAAGCCACACTGGGGCTCTCATCTTCATGCCTTGGGACTGGCTATCCTCAGACCTGCAATGCTTCCCCCTCCCCTCTACTTCCTGGAATTCTCAGCTCCCTCCAAGACTACGCTGAAGCGCTGCCTTCTCCATAGACCTTGCCAGATCCTCCCGGCTGCCAGCTCCGGGCTCTGGAAAGTTCCTTTTCAGCCACGTTTGTCCATCAGTGAATTCCCCAACAAGCAACAGTTCAGCACCTATGTGTGACAAGCCCTGGACAAAGGCAAAGGGATCTTGAGGAGCTCACACTGTAGGGGGGACACATGAAAACAACTGATTCAAACACCCAGAGACAGGATGAGTTGGGAAACCAACCGCTGGACGCGAACTAAGGAGGACTGAGAGGTTTTAGCTGGCGCAGGAGGGAGAGCATCCCAGTGAAAAGGCCCAGAAGGAAGGTGGAGGCTCGAAGGTCAGGACAATCAGGGGCCCAGCAAGTTGTCTGGGGCACCTGGACACAGACACCTTGCCTCCCCATTACAGCGTGAGGTCCAGGAGAGCGGGGGCAGAGGCATTCTTGTCTGGGCCTGGCTCAGAGTTCAGTAAGACCGATGATGGATCCATCGAGGCATGGCGAGCATCCAACACAGGACTAAGGCTCCAAGGACGAAGAAGTGCCCCCTTGTTCCAAGGACAGCAATTTGGGGGCTAGGGAAGGGGAGGAGGGTCGCCGAATACTGGTGCTGCCCAGGAAAGGCCTGAGGACCAAGCAGCAAGAAGAGCACCCAGAGAGGGGCCTCCTTTGGATCACTGCAGAGCCAGCACCTCTCAGTATCAGCAATGATTCTGTACCTGGAGGACAGGAGGAGCCCTGCAGCCTCCTGGAGCCGAGGAGGGCAGATGGGGAGGGGCAGGGGCAGGGGGAGAAGGAAGCTAAGCAGAAGCCACACTGAGCTCTCATGAAACGCTTTATTCCCCAGAGTCCCTGGTGGTGTCCCTGCACTGCGGCTCTCCGTGCAGCTTGGGGCTTGGTTTGGGGTTTTCCTAATCAGCACTAACTTTCACGCATTACACCATGAAGTTCATTGCAAAGGGGAAACAAACACGCATTATTCTGTAACAATTACAGTAACAAAGTCATCACCGAGGTTATTTGTACCTTTGAAAAGCCACAGGTTTAAAATACTTCAAATATACAAAAAAAAATTTAATTCAGACATTTGTGAGGTGCCTGTTAGGTACAAGGCACTGGGACATGAGGATAGGCCAGGGAGCCTGCCCTCAAGGGGCTTACCATCCTCTGGGGAGCGTGGAAGAGACAGGCATGTGAGGAGGGAGACCGAGATGTCTGCAGTGTGCGCCCTGTCGCCGAATCTGAATCTCTCAGTCTCTCTCTCTCTCCCCTCCCTCTCTCTTCTCTCTGTCTGTCTTGGTCTCTCTGTCTCCCTCTGTCTGTGTGTGTCTCTCCCCCCTCCCTGTCTTCTCTGTCACTGTCTCTCAATCTCTCTCCCCCTTCTCCCCTCTCTCTCTCCCTCTTCCTGATCCTTTTTTCTCTCTCTCTCCAGACACATGCACCCAACAATTCCCCCATCCATCTCTGCCTCTGTGGGTTAGTCTGCTGCTTCCCTATGAGCCCTGCCTTCCAGGCTGCTCAGACACAGAGCACGCCCCTCTCCCCTATGTGTCTCCTTGCAGGGCATTCTTGCCCTGGCTCCGGGTGGGGAGCCCACTGGCAGCTGGCACTTGTGCCTGTAGGCGAACAGGGCTCGCCTTCCCAGTAGCCTTGATCCAGGGGTGCTCAAGAACTTGGTGGGCCGTGTAGCGCTTCTCGGGGTCCACCACCAGCAGCTGGCGCACCAGGTCCTTGGCAGCTGTTGAAGAAGCACAGAGAAAAGAAACAACAAGGCAAAATGGAAGCCTTCCCCTGGAATGTGAGGTCTCTCCTGAGGACTGAGATACCCAGGAGTGTCACTTGTCCTGTTCAATGACTCGTCCAAGGTCACACAGCTAGCAAGTGTCTGAGATAGAATTCAGACCTAGGTTTTCCTGACTCCTCTCCCAGCATGCTCCCTGCTGAGCCACCTTGACATTTCCTTCCCTTGATGTACAAGGCACTGGAATCCCTCCTCACAGCTCCCAGACCTCACCTTAATTCCAAATACAAGCATAATAGGTCCCCAACTGGTCTGAGGTGTCTGTTGGTCTGGTCATGCAATGAATCTCTTCTCTTCTCTTCTCTCTCTCTCTCTCTTTCTATCTCTCTCTCTCTCTCTCACACACACACATACACACACACACACGAACACACACATACACATGCATGCACAGGCATGCATATTCAAACACATTCACACACATGTATATACTCACACATGCTTGTACACATATACATGCATGCTTACATGCACACACTTGCACAAACACACACATTTATACATGCTAGTATGTATGTGCACACATACACACATACTTACACACACACACATTATGTATCATTTCTCTGCCCAATTCTTTACTTTCTTTTACAAGCTGAAGAAGCAGGCATCTCAGTCAGCCAGTTTCAGATAAAACTCCAATCAGGAAAAAGCCACAAATTAGAGGATCCTGTCTTCTATTCCCCCAATAGCCCATCTGACTCTGCCTCTTATGTCTTCCAGAGCCTCCTGTGGCCCCAATCCCACCCCCATTTGAAAGAAATAGCCTTCTAAATCTTTGATCACCAGTCATTTGGGAACTGTAGTATCAGGGAGGTCAAGCTAGAGGGCCCTCAAAGGCCTCTGGTCCAACCCCCTCATTCTTTTTGGGGGGCGGAGGGAAGGGGAAGGCAGGGCAATTGAGTTAGGTGACTTGCCCAAGGTCACACAGTTAATAAATGCCAAGTGTCTGAGGCTGGATTTGAACTCAGATCCTCCTGACTCCAGGGCTGGTGCTCTATTCACTGCGCCACCTAGCTGCTCCTAACCCCCTCATTCTAAAGGTAAAAAGAGTAAGTCCCAGGGATACCTGGTGACCACCCAAGGACACATAGGCACTAAGTGCCCACAGTGGAAGCAAGGTGCACTTTGCCCCCTACAGAATCTGGGATAAGTCTATTTTTAAGTCCTAAGACAGAACAGAGGAGGACCTGACTTGTGTCTTGGCCCTCCTTGGCGGGCACATCCCCCACACTATAGCCTTCCCCTACTGTCCTCTCCCCCAGGGCAGCCTTGTTCATGGTCTCCCATAGGTCCACCACAGGAGACTCATCCTCCCCAGGACTGCATCAGCCACCCCATCTGTTAGCCTCACTCTTCTAATCTCTTGTTTCTTCAGTGAGAGCCCTTAACCTACTTTCTGAGATGGTTTCTGCCCCAGAATTGGACTATAGACAACATGAAGTCCCCAAAAGTAACTAGGCTATCAGGGACAGTGGAGTCACCACTGAAAATGAGGGATAAATAGATAGGTTTGGGACTGAGAAGCAGCCCATGCTTCTCATGCTCAAAACTGGACCCAGCTCATTGTCTCTTTGCAGGGTCTGCCCCAGGCATATGAACTGACAGGCTAACTCACAGACTAACCCTCCAATTGCATCAGGCTGGACAAGAGGTCAGCTTCATTCATTCAGCAGTTCCCACATAGATGGCTAAGTCTTGTTCCTTAGATTCTAGCTCACTGAGGAAGCCCAGTAATGTTGTGGGACCTGGGGGATCCCCCATCCTCAGGGCATCCATCCCCTCCTGGGTGGCAGCTGGGACAAGCAGAGGTCTCCCCAAGCTGCACTTTGCTTGATGTTAATAAGCATAGGTTCTATTTCCAGAGACCAAAGTGGGACACACTTTCTAGAGGCTTCCTGAACTATGCCACAAGAATCCCATGAAGATAAATCATTAGGGGAATCAGTTTTGTTCTCCAGGACAGGCCCTTAGGGGCTGAAATTCCTCTCAGACAGCTTTGGACCAGCAGGAAAAGCTTCATGGCAGTGGGGGCACAGAGGGGCTCAGCTTCAGGGGCCAGGGGAACCGTGGAGGTGGAGCCCACAGCTCCTTCCCTTACTCCTTCTCATAGCCCCCAGGATGGCTAAGTCTCTCACTTACCCTCTGAGATGTTGTCCCAGTAGGGGCTAAGGAAGTCAAAATGTCCCTGTTGAATGATAGCAAACAGCTCCTCCTGGTCTCTCTCCTGGCTACGGAAGGGAGGAAAGCCACACAGCAGGATGTAGAGAATCACACCAGCTGCCCACATGTCCACCTCCAGCCCGTACCCTGGGGAAGAAAGAACCGAGAGGCTGAGATGGTTCTGCCTCAAGATCAGTCCCTGGCATTGGAAAGAAAGAGAAGAAGCCAGGGGCATGAGCAGCCCAGCCTTCACCACCTAGGTCTGGGCAGACAAGCCAAAGAAGAAGGAGGCAGGAAGGCCATCTCCACTCCCCTCCTTGGGGCTGCCCTCCACTCTTGTCTTCATTCTGCTCCCCAATTTCTCCAGCACCTGGACTGGCCAGCCGCCCCCTGCCAACCTTTCCATCCATTCCTCAGTCTATTGCACGTTTGAAGCTTCTCCCACCAAGGTCACCCCTGGAGAAGCCAAGTTCAATGTGTTTTCTTCAGCCTCTATCTTCCCCATCCTCGGCAGGATTGCCCAGATAGTGAGACTCATTTGCTCCTAGAAAAAACATGCTCATCTCCCAGTCATGATGATGCCATCATTTCATGGTTCCTTCCTCCCTCTCTGGCCTTTCTTCTACCTCCTTAACCTCTTTCACCTCTTCCTCTGACCTCCTAAGGTCAGCATGGTTTCATCAGAGACAAGTCAGGCCAGATGAGTCAGGTCAGATGGCAGGTGCCTCCTCCCTCTAGAAGCAAAGCTGTCATACACAGTCTAGCCAGACCAGACAAAGCTTCTCATCCCTGGACTCCTTCATGAGCCCAGTGGAGAGATGGGGTTCAATGAGAGTAAAACTGAATCAGCCAACAGAATCTATTATATACCAGCTCTGTGGCAGGAGGGCAGCCAGGCAGTACAGTGAATAAAGTGCCAGAGCTGGAGTCAGGAAGACACCTTCCTGAGTTCAAATCCAGCCTCCAACCCAGATTAGCTGTGTGACCCTAGACGAGTCACTTCACCCTGTTTGTCTCAGCTCCCTCATCTGTAAAATAAACTGGAGAAGGAAATGGCCAACCAGCCCAGCATCTCTGCCAAGAAAACACCAAATGGGGTCACAAAGAGGTGGGCTGAAAAATTACAGAACAAGAGTAAAATGTGCCAGGAGCTGTGCAAGACACTGGGAACATAAAGACGAAAGGGAAACTGTGGAGTCCTGCCCTCAAGGGGCTTATGCTCTAGCCAGAAGAAACAACTCAGACACACAGAAATATGCAGAATCTATACAAAGCACAGCCTGCTGTAACAGAATTTTAACAAAAGGGTAAACTGAGGCAGACCTTTGAGAAAGATAATATTTATTAGCAGAGGCATGCTACCTGTCAATAAATGGACCCATGGCTTACCTCTATTCATGCCAAAGATCCTGAGCAAAAGGGCACTTCCCCTTTTACAGGTTTTGGTGAGCACAGAACAAAGTGTGGGCGACATCATGGGACTGAGGGCAACATGTCTAGGTACAATGTTAGGGCACAGGGAGCTACATGATTGGTTGGAAATTTGGTAATGAAGACTCCCAACAGCCCCCCTTCTTCTCCCATGAGGCTAAGAACAGCTCATTGTTTGAATTCAATTGGGAGATGGCAGCCCAGACTTTTGGAGAGCAAACCAGACACCCTCAAAGGGTGGCCTAGGGTAAAGACCCCTTTTCTCTCCCCAAGATTAACAAAACCCCTGGAGGCAAGAATAGCTCAACAATTAACAGGAGAACTGGGGCTCTAGAATAAACCCATTTACAGCCAGCTGAATTCCGCACAATTCTGTTCGGAGACAAAGAACTTAGGCAGATATGGGACAAAGTCAATGACTTGTAAATAGGACCCATGAGCCTCCGCCTTCTCCATCCCCCCTTGGATCAGTCAGATATAACGAGCTTTTCTCTTTGATCATTATTAACAGCAGGGGGTCAAACAGGGACTAAGTAACAGAGGAGATGCTAATTCTGAGGAAGCCAGAGGTGTCTGGTCTGTCTCGGAGAAGGTGACATGCCCAAAGCCTTGAAGGAAATGAGGGATGCCTGGCCTGCCGCTAGG
This sequence comes from Pseudocheirus occidentalis, assembly GCA_028646575.1. Classification (NCBI taxonomy): domain Eukaryota; kingdom Metazoa; phylum Chordata; class Mammalia; order Diprotodontia; family Pseudocheiridae; genus Pseudocheirus; species Pseudocheirus occidentalis. The sequence continues at coordinate 10,173 of JAQQSW010004393.1, forward strand.
AAGGCAGCATGATGTGGCAGGTGGGTGGGCTTTGGAGTCCAAGGTCCTAGATTTGAATCTTGGCTCTGCCCTCTATTTGCTGTGTGACCTTAGACAAGTCACTTTCCCTTCTCTGGAGGAAGTCCCTCATATATAAAATGAGGAAGATTTGAGAGATGGCCTCTGGGGTCATGCCTGGGATCCTCTGATTCCAAGAGGAGGAGATGAGGAGGGAGCATGGGGACCCAGCCAAGGGAGCAGCATGGAATCTGGGACAGGGAGCATTGTCAGATGTCTGGATGGTAGTAGGTGTGAAGGGGGATGAGTGAGGGAGAGCCCATGGACAGAGCCAGGCTGAGAGTGACCAGACCTGGACCCATAGGGTAGATGGATGTGCACCTGAGGAAGGTCTCTAGTGTTGCGCCCTCAGGCTCTGGGCTATTTAGCGCTTCATCTGGGCCTCAGACAGATGTCCAGACACACAGTCAGCACATTTACAGACAGAACACAGGTGTGGGCAGGTGCGGGTTGTTTGTGAGGAAGCTAAAGTAAAGGTGTGTTTGGGAAGCCAGGAGGAGTCTACAGCACCATCAAAACATCCCATGTCATTGCCCTTCTTACCTTCATGACCTCGAGACTCTGAAGCACCTGGAGGAGTGAGAATCTCGAGTCCTCCCAACTTCCCTGCTGTGGCCCCTACACGAGTCCAATTTCCCAACTGGGGAGCCCAGGCAGCCACCGACCCTGGCTTTCTTCCACCTTCCGCGATCTGTCACTGCTTCCATCCAATGCACAAGCTTTCATGGGAGTCCCCTCCTGACTCACCCCAACTTGCCTTCCGCCCACCGTGGGAGCCATCTCCCACCCTCTGGTCTGGACCCCACACACACAAATCTGATAATCCCTCCTGCCTGCCCCTCCCAGACAATCCTCCTAAAGACCCAATTTCATCAGCCATGCTCCTGCTCAAGGCCCTACTCTGGCACCCCCAGCCCACCACATCAAGTTCAAATTCCTCCCACCTGGCCTTCAAGGCTCTGCATCAATTAACCAGCCTCATCTCGTACTACTCCAAACACACTCTGCTGTTTTCAGCCCAGTCTGCAGGATCCCTGGACACAGCCGTGACCATCCCCGCCTCTGTGCCCAGACCTTCCTACCTCCTCAGCCTCTGGGCACCCTATTCATCACACTTGGGAAAGTGAAACAGAGAAGCCCATCCTGAGCCAAACTAACGAAGGAGGGCCAAGGAGTTTGGGGCCTTCTAGGAGGAAACATCTTCTTTCCCCTCCATCTTCAGACACGGCCTCTGAGTCAGGGGCAAAGGAAGAACTGTACCCTGGCTTCCCAAACATCTTTCCCCACCAGCTCAGCCCAGCAGCTTGTCCTCAAGGGTGTGGCAGGTCCAAGAGCCCCCCCACCCAGCACAGTCACCTCCCAGGCCTCCTCCCAAACAGTCTGACTTCACCAGGAACTCCGACAATCTTGCAGCAGCAACCCCAGAAGGCAGCTGTGATCCCCGGGGTGGGAGCAGGCAGGAAGCCTAGAGCCCTGGCTGAGGACATGGGGCACATGCCACAGCCATCGCCTGCTTACCTTTCTCTGAGAGAATTTCCGGAGCCACGTAGGTAGGCGTCCCACATACCGTAAATAAGGGCTTGACCACGTGCTTGGCGAGGCCAAAGTCAGCCAGCTTCAAGGTGCTGGATTTGTCTGAATTTCTCTGGACCTGCGGTGAAACAAAGTCCACTTAATACAGTGTCATTTGTTCTACACCTACCACATGCAAAACACGGGCACTCTACAAGGAACCATGTGTAGACAGGGCCTACCAGAAAGGGGGCAGGACGGCAGAGCTGGGGATCTGGATATGGGGACACACCAGGCTGCTTCCCCACAACAGAATCTGGAGCCAGAGCCAGGGGCCAGACACCACACCAGGGACAGCAGTGAGGGTCACATCGGTGCCAAACTCCTGGCAAACAATCCCGTCTCCTCCCACAGACTCACTCCTAGCAGGCATTGGGGAAGGGTGTCTGCATTGTTAGAGGGTCATATAGTCCACTTCTTCTACAGAGGATGAAACAGAGACCCAAAGAGAAGAAGGGACTTGCCCAAGGTCACACAGCTAGAAAATATCTGTGGCAGGATTTGAATGCAGGACTCATGACCAGACTATTTCCACTACATGATACTGCTTCCTATTACACAGTAGGGCAGCTAGGTGGCACCATAGTGCACAGAGTGTTGGGCCTGGAGTCAGGAACACGTGAGTTCAAATCTAAGCCCAGACACTTGGTAGCTGTATGACCCTGGTCAAGTAATTTAACCCTGTTTGTCCCTGGAGAAGGTAATGGCCAACCACTCCAGCACCTTTGCCAAGACAACCCCAGGAGTCAGACATGACTGAAACAATTGAACAACAAAAGTTCACAGCAAATCAGACCCGTTGGAGAAGGACGTAGGGAAGGTGGGCCTGGTTTCTAAGAATAAGACCCGAGTTGGGGCTTGGTGTCTTTCTTTTTGTCCAGCCCCGAATTCACTGGCCTATGGGCAGGGCCAGGGCGGGGCCAGGGTGGGGGACACCCAGACAGCTGTGGAGGATGGACAGTGAGCTAAAGGGCTTGGAGAGGAGGATGCTGGGAAATGCTCAACAACCAGTTTTCCAAAACTAAAATATGTGCAGCACACTTTTAAGGTCATTGACACTTTGCCCTTTGCTTCCTTACTTAGACTTACTTAGACTCTAGACAATGGACCAAACAATCAAACAAGCCCTGACTTCTGAAGCCCAAACGCTCACAGTGAACATTTAACAACCAGCTCTCCCACTCTAGACAAGACAGCCCGCGCCCTCCTAGCCTGAGCTGCCAACATCTTGGCCAACCTCTGATTTGTCAGAAAAGAAGCAGAGGCTCAAGGAAGATGAGATTTGTCCAGAATTCCCCGAGGGAGCATATGGGGAAGCCACCCAGAACTCAGACCAGGGCCTTTGACCTCTCCCCTTCTTTGGATGAGCCAGGACACTGGCCATCCACACCCTTTTCTTCACCTGGAACCCTCCAGCCCTGTAGCAACCACCACACTGGCCTCCTCAGGACAGCCACTAGCACAGCTTCTTAGATCTGCTTTACTAAGAAAGGGGCCAATGATCTTTTTAATTATACTCACTAGTTCAGGGGGAAATCAGCACCCTGAACTTCAGAGAAAATCCAGTTAAAGAAAACAGAGAAAATACAAGCAGAGAAATAAAGGCCAACGGACGGGGCTTCTAATTGTCTGAGAAATTAGCCTAGACCAACAGACAGATCCGGCGTCTGACCAAGCATCTGGGGGCTCCCTAGACTACCCAGAGTCTGATCTGGTCAAGTCATGGGAACACTCTTCCAATGAGTGAGCCCCAAAGCAAAATGCTCAGAGAATATATACCCTTCTCAGAGCCAGAGGGCACCGAGCAACTCGGTGCCCAATGAGACATTAACAAGAGGTATGAAAGCCTTCCCGCAGTAAGCCTCCCCTAGGCAAGCCTCCCTTAACGGCTCCTCCTGAGGCCTATGAATGGACAGGAGGGGAAGATCTTATAGCCCATTAACATTACAACCCCTCAGCATCTGCTAGTCTAAATCCTGGTCATCCCTACGTTCTGACAGCCTTTGCCAAGGCCTTCCCTGACCCTCTCTGTCCCTCTCAGGACTTCAGAGTCCTCGGATTAGAGGTCCCTTTTTCTCTCCTGCAGGGAGGCCTTCTGGAACATGGCTCTGCTTCACCGAAGGCCTCGGGAGATGGGGAGCTCACTGCCCAGGAAGACAACCCCTTCCCTTCTGGGATCACTCTAATCATTAAGACTTCCCTGGAGGTGGCGGAGCCAAGATGGCGGCACAGAAGCAGCAAAGCACCACAGCTTCCACACAAACAGGCTAAAAAACTCATAAAATGGGACGCTAAACAGATTTTCAAGCTCCAAAACTCTTCGAAAGACAGAAAGCACATCTGTTGCTACAGGCAGCGCAGCAGGCGGGGCTCTTCGCAGCAGTCTGGGAACGGGGGCCAGGCCAAAACCCCAGCCGGGTCAAGCCCTGGGGCATTGGGCGGGGAACCCCGGCTATAGGAGAGCAGATCGGCTGCACTGGAGGCACAGTTACCACATCTATCAGGCCAGAAGAAAAAAAGGCTAAGAGAAAGGTCAGTGGATTTTGCTAACTGGGGAGGAGAAGAGCGGGTCCGGCCAAACTGCTCCCAGGGCAAGGAAGCAGTGGGAGGTGGCTATAGCAGCAGGAATGTCTGAGAGCCGCAGTGGCC
>JAQQSW010004394.1:0-14450 GCA_028646575.1 Pseudocheirus occidentalis
GGCCTCTCTCCACTTTTTTCACTTTACAGACGAGGAAACTGAGGCCCGGAGGGGGTGATGTGTCTGAGGACTCACAGAGCAAGTAGGTAAGGGAGCAAGCTCAGGTCTTTGGATCCCCTAAGTAGAGGATTCCAGTGAACAGAAGTGAGTGAGACTGATGATGACCCCAACTCTCCCCGGGAACCAAAGGGTTCTTCTGGCCCTGCCAGGCAATCTGATTCCATTCTCAAGGATCTAATTAGCACTCAATGGGCCAGGCACTCTGCTGGGCACTGGAGATACAAAGAAAGAAGCCAACTGTGTCTCCTCTCAAGAGGCGGATGCTCTAATGGGGGAGACAACACATATATGAACAGGTGCACCCAAGACACAGGCTGAGTGTGGGGACAGTAACAGTGGAGAAGGAGGGGAGAGGGGAGAGGCCTCCAGCAGGAGGGAAGGAAGCAGGGCCTCCAAGTGGCAGAGGCAAGGAGGGAGAGCTGTCGGCCCATGCAAAGGCCTGGAGGTAGGGAATGGAATGCCACATGGGAGGAGCAAAAGGTACAAATCAGTACAGGGGAATCCATGTAAACAGTGAAAGAAGATTGGAAAGAGAAGCAGGGGCCCTGACTGCCAAGGAGGGGAGCTGGCGCTGGATTCAGGGTAACCGGAGGCTGTGGGGCTGGGCACCAGGGTCACACCTGCCAAGCCACTCTGGCTGCCCAGGGGAACATGGACCAGACTGGAGGCAGGCTGAGGCCAATTAGGAGGCTCGGGGAACAGTCTGGGGAAAAAGGGGAGGAGAGGCTGCACTAGAGGGAGACATGGAAACAGAAATGGCCAGGGAAAGGTGGTGTGGGGTCATGGGTGGGGCACTTGGTGAGAAGATGCGGGTTCAGATCCTGCCAGGACATTCACTAGCTCGTGTGATCCTGGTCTCACTTCCCTCATCAGTAAAACAACTGGAACCCTGGGGGGGCCCCTCCAGTATGAAATCCATGCTCCCCATCTACCACCGGCGTGGGGCGCTCAGGATATGAGGTGCTGGCTGAGGGAGCACCGGGGGGCTAGCCAGAGGAGGCCGAGCTGTGGGGGGGCTGCTCGGGTGGGGGGCTGCTCATGGTGGGGGTGGAGGGCACCAGGGTGCCCCCGAAGGCTGTGGCTGAAAAGCAGGACGGCACCTTAGGTCCCCTCTAGTTGTCTCCTTTTACAGCCCAGGAAAGCCTTGTCTGACACAGGTCACCCAGCACAGCCTGGGCCACGGAACAGGGGCAAGGGTCACCTCACTGAGTCTGGTCTGGTCACACTGGTTACTTGTTCTGGATGTCATCCTACTAGGCAAGGGACCGACCTGACCTAGAAACAGACTCATTCGATCATGGATTTGGGGGGAGGGACCCTGGAGGCCACGTGGTCCAATCCCCTCATTTTACAGATGGAGAAGCTGAGGCTCAGGGTGAGGAAGGCACGTGGTAAAAGGAGGCAGAGCCAAGATTTTCACTCAGGTCCAGCCTCCAAGTGGGCATCCCTGGCCTTAGGGGAAGGACAGCCATGAGGGGTTAGCTCTGGAGGGAGTGAGGAGGGGAGGCCAGGGGGGGTGACTCAGGCCTGACAGAAGAGAACACCTGGCAGACAGAGAAACGGGTTCCTCCCTGGCTGCGAGGGGCTCCAGACAAAGGCCGGGCTTGTCTGGGGGGGTTGGGGGAAGGAGACCACTGGGGTGGGACCAGGGGCTCTCTGAGCTCGGCACCTTCCAACTCGGGGATCTGCAGTCAAAACAACCAAAGTCTGGGTTCAAAGGCAGCTCTGCTCCTGACTCCGAGTGACTCTAGTCAAACCACTAGGCTTGTTTTGTTTTCTGGGACTCGGTTTCCCCATCTGTAAACCAAGGGAGTTGGACTAGATGTGAGACCCCTCCTCCTCCATTATCAGAAGCCGGTGCTCTCCCATGGACTTCCCTTTTATAGGAAGCCTTTCCCTCAGCCGCTAATGCCCTACTTGGTAACAACACCACTGATGAGTGTGAGTGTGGTCAGAGCAGGCAAAGCCAGCCTCAACTCAGGAAGGTCTGGGTTCAAATCCTGCCTGGTTGTATACGAAACTCTCTCAGATGGCCAGGTGCGCGGGAGGCGCTGCCCTGCATCGGTGGAGGGAGTTTCCTCTTCTGAGAGAGCTCCCAATACAACGAAAACACAGGTCTCAGAACCTAGCACACAGTAGGTGATTAATAAATGCCTGCTGTCTGATCAAGATGGAAGCGGCTGCAGGCCCTCTGCACAGGGCTAAGGGGCGGCGGGGCAGGATCGGAATCTGAGTCTCTAGCCCAGGGCTCAGTCCCACCCAGGCACATGGGAAGATACTGACCATGGAAACGATCTAATGACGCCGGGCTGGTGTTGCCATGGTGACACCAGAGCGAGGTTACGTCGCCGCCGCGCTTACGTCACGGCGAGGCGGCGTTACCAAGGCGATGCCCCTGGGAGGGGCGGTCACCCCCCTTGAGTCGCTGCCTCCCGGGCCTGCTGGCCGAAGAGCCCAGCACTCACTCACCTTTCAGCGCTTTCCCCCTGCTGGGATCCGCGGCTCTGCCTGCGGGAACACTGCACTCTCCGCGAGCAGACGAGACGGGCCAGGCCCATGTCCAGGTCCAGGCCCAGGCCCAGGCCCAGGCCCATTCGGCCGCCCCTACTCAATAGAGCCATCTCGTTGAGCCTGACCCTGCTCGGATTCCGTACAGCCCCCGAGGTCACGCCACCTACCACACCATCGCCTCTTCTCGTTGTCCGATTGGCCAATACCTCTCTGCCGAGGGCCGACCTTACCCTTAGACGCATTTCCGATTCGTTCCAGACGCCCAACTAGAGCGGTGGTCGGGCCACGTGCTGCATGTTCCTCGGTCCTATTGGGCTCGTCGGTAGCCAATAATCAAAGGGCCGCTCCTCCTCGAAGTTCCGATTGGCCGATCTTGGGGGCGGAGCCTCGCAGGCCTGCGGCTCTCGCGGATGAAGGCGTATGGAAGCGGTCCGGGTTTGGGCACTGAGGAGCGGCGGCGACTGTCACTGAGACAGCTGTCCGGGGACGGGGAAGGACCTGGGGCCGCCGCCCTACTGACTGTGAGCAACCTGGCAGGAGCTCGGGGGCGCAGGTCCTGGGGAGGCCTCGTCAGTGGAGGAGCCGGGAGGCCCGAGGGACCCTTGACCCCTGACTTGAGCCCGCCCCCTCTCCCTCCCACCCCCCGTGAAAGTGACCACTAGTAACTGCAACAAGGACCGCAGCCGGGACCCTGTGAGCGCTTTATGTATTGCGAAGCGCTTTCTTACGTGTAGGTATTACGGCGATCACCATTTGACTGAAGGGGAAACTGCAGTCCGAAGAGGGGCGTCAGCGGGATTCGAACCCAGCGCTTTCCTGTGCTTGGTGCCGCAAGGTAGGCTTAGGGCCGCTTCTCCGCGGTTATTCCCTTGTAGTTGTGCGAGTGCCCGATTTTTGTGGACGTGTTACCTCCCCCCAGCAGAGTGGAAGCTCCTCGAGGGCAGAGCCCGCCGCGCTTTTTGTTTGTACTCCCCTTCCTACCCAAGCGGGTGCTTAACGAGCGTTTACCGGTGGGGCATTGGCTGAGCTTGTCCCAGACGAGGACACGCCCCGGCAAGTGAAGTGACCTGCCCAGGATCACTTGGATGGGGGTGCGGGGCTGAGCCGGGATTCTCGCTTGTGGCCTCAGACTCCGGAGACAAGCCTCTAACACGTGCAGACCTCATTTCTTCCTCCTGACCCGCGGGCTCCGCGGTGTGGGAGGGTTGGGGGTCAGAGAGATGCGCAGACAGAGAGATTACGATACATTTATTAAATGCGTTTTTAAAAATGTTTGTTAAATACTGAGGTATGTACCAGTAATTGCTGGGGATATGGAAAACAGGCAAACAAGGCAGTCCCAGCTCTTGGAGAACTTCACATTCTAAAGAGGCAAGACAACAGATAATCGGGAGCTAGAGAAAGAGATGCAGTGGGAGAAAGCAGCCAGGGAGAGGGGCTCCAGAGGGGCAGGTGAAGTGAGGGAGCAGTCAGAGGGACTGGGGGGTCCCTTACCTCTGTGGGGCCTGGCTTGCCTGCCTTCCCCCTTATGCTCCCATTTGTACTGTGTCTCCTTGACTCTCTACCTTTTCTTCCTTCCTTCCTTCCTTCCTTCCTCTCTTTCTCCTTTCTCTCTCTTTATCTATCTATCCCTCTCTCTTTCCTTTCTTCCCCTGCTCCTGTAGTAAGTGTATAACCTAAGTGTATTGACTAATTAACTCCTTGCTCTCAGGGCGCAGTCCATGATTTCTCCCTTTCACTAGTCTCCTTGTTCCCTCCTCTCAGGACCATTTTGTTTTTCTTTTCAGGATACCAACCCAGAATGTTGCTTGAGGCTTTGTTGGTGTCGGCGCCTGGGAAAGTCATCCTTCATGGGGAGCATGCTGTGGTCCATGGCAAGGTAAAGACTCAGCCTCAGGATGCCTCTGCCTCACTCTTCCCCCAAATCTTTCTTCCAAGGGGCTAAAAACTCCAGAAACAGATTTTGTAAATGGAGATGGGGAGGTGGGAACTTGGAATCTCCTCCAGCCTGCTCAGACCCATCAGTTGTGTGGTTAAAATAGAAAAGGGCTGTGCTTGGTGCCTCGGGGATCTTGGGGTTGAACCCCAAGTCTTCTGGGCACTCCACTTTGGAAAATCACTTCATCTCTCTGTTGCCCAGTCCTCACTCATCAAATGAGAGGATGTTAAGGCCCCTCCCATCTCTGAATCTATGATTGGAATATAGCATTTGGTGGTAGGGGGCACTGGATTCTTCTCAGCAATCAGAAAGTGGCTGTTCTTCAGTTAGTCAGGCAAATTCAGGTGTTAAGTATTTCTGCTACAGGGCCAATTGAGGCTCTGGGATGAGGTCTTTTTCCTTCTCCTTTCCCTGTAGGATCTAAAGAAGGGGACAGAGTATCCTTGTCAGGAGCTGTCAGCCCCAGAGAATCTCTTCCTGGCTGTTCTTCAGTGACTGGTTAAATACCTTCTAGGGGCAGCAGTGAAGGAGGCTTCGAGCTCATTCGAGAAACCATCCACTTAGATCCAGTCTGACTTCCACTTTGGTCACTCTTGGCTTTTACAGGTGGCGTTGGCAGAAGCCTTGAACTTGAGAACATTCCTTCGGCTAAAGCCCCACAAAGACGGGAAGGTGAGACTCAGCTTGCCCAATATAGGGACCAAGAGGGACTGGGACGTTTCCAAGCTCCAGCTCCTGCATGCAGCCTTCCTAGGTGAGTGCTGTACTTCTTGGGCCTTCAGGGGGTCCTTGAGCCCATTGGGCCATTGCTCTGTCAGTGTGGCCATCACTACTGACCCATCCATCTGTCCTTGTCTCTGTGTTCATGCCCTTCCATGAACCCTGTAAAAGGGCCTTCTGGGTTTTAATAGTCGGTGGATACCATTATACTCTTGGCCTGTGCTGTCAGGAAGGTGAAAATGGGCCTGCCAGAAAGTGATTAAACAAAGGAAACAGGAGTGGGGGTATGTTGATTTCCTGACCTGCTGCTTGTGGACAGCAGGGGAAGAAAAGCTTCCCTGGGGTGTTTTCCATAGGCCTGGAGGTGGGAGGGTGGGATCAGAGCCACCGAAAGCACATGGGGCTGCTTTGGGAGGATGTTCTTTAAGCCAAGTCCACACGTTGTCGGCCACTTCCTTGGCTTTTCTCACAGTTCTGGGTTGGATTAGATCTCTCCTGAGGGCCTGTACGGCCAGGGGTTGGTAGTAGTTTGTATTCTTTTGAAATAGTTGCCTTGTGTTCTCTGGTTCTGGCTTGGGTGGGGGAGTGGCCTCTAGGACACTGGTGTGTAGGGAGTGCTGAGGTTGGGCTCCCATGGGGCACATTGTCCCAGTGAGGCAGACAGCGGGCGCCGATCCCCAGAGCGTGTGCTCCGTCAGCTCGGCCTGGCCCTTGTCATGTCAGTGACCGAGCCAGAAGAAGCAGGGCCTGTTCTGGGCTTTGGCTGAGTGAGCACAGGGTGCTCTCTTCCTACCTCCTACTTAATTGGTCTTTGATTTCACCTGCTTCTTAGCTAGTTTTGTGCTTTCCTTTCCAGCCCTAAAATTCTTTATTGGCAGAGAAGACAAAAAGAACCGAATGGTCCTATGCTTTTGTCCTCCTTTGTCTTTGCTCTTCTTGTCTTGGCTCAGCCTTTGATCAGTGCTTTCTCCCAGCTCCACCGCAAATGCCCCTGTTTTGTTGTCTTCAGCAATGTAATAAGCTCAGCCGATTCTGGGCTCTGACGCATCTGGTTCTTCTTGTTATAGAACCTTGCCACACCTGTTATGTCAGTGACTGAGCCAGAAGAAGCCGGGCCTGTTCTGTTGGCTTTGGGCTCTTCCCCTCCCCACCTCCCTGACCTCCCTTCCATCAGCTGCTTGCCTTCTCTCCTGCTCTTTAAAAAGCCAGCGCAGCTGGGGAATTTCCTGGGCCTTGTCTATACCAGTTTTTGAAGCAAATCCCTTTTTCCTCATCGGAATTGCTCTTCAGAATTTCATCCTTAAAAGCTTTCCATTTCTCTTGATCTGAATTCGTCTATTGAATTTACTCTATAGTATCCTTCCTATCCTTTCTCTAGATCCTTTAAAATCTGTTCTCCCCAGATCTGGGGGTCTGTGAGATTGCTGGGCTTTCTTTGTTGCAGATTCCGCGGTGGGGCGGTTACTTTCCCATAGAATTCCAGTTGTCTCGACTTCAGCACCGGCTCTTCCCTGTCGTTGGGAATCACAATGCCTGGCATACAGTAGGCAGTGACTACTGACGGATGAAATGCTCATTGTTAAATCTGGATTTAAGGCAAGCCCGAGGAGGTAGTTGGGTAATGGAAGGGCCCCTCCACTGGCAGGCTTTGGATCTGGTTCCCAGACTCCTAATGCCCATGCTTTTGATGGCTCCCTGCAGTGTAATGCAGTGACAGTCACTTCTATTCCTCCTCTGCTCTGGATCTGGTTCCACATGCAGCTGCTCTCTCCCACCCTTCACTTGCCTCTTGTCCCTGACTCCTTTGTCTTGTTCCTCACTCAGTGTAAGGCTGAGGATTTAGTGCCCTCCGGGCTGAGGACGCTCCCTTTGCCAGTGCAGATCTTGGGGCCTGACAGTGCTGCCCTGCATCAGGAGAGGCCACCTGGGGCCCATGTGTCTTGGGGGGACCAGAAGCCAGGGCTTCCTGGTGTCAGGCTCAGTCTTTTAGCTGCCGGGTCAGACCACCCCACAGGGACGCAGCTCTGCATCACATTGATGTAGATTGTGGTTCCTTGTAATCCTCCTTATGTCCTTTATTCCCACCAGACCCTCCCAGAGGAAAGAGACCAGGCCTCTAGCACCAGGGTGTCAGGCCCTGAACATATGTGGAATGTTAGCAAGCATTTTTCAAGTACCTACTGTGTGAGAACTCTTTATGTGCTTGATATTTCTGCAGCATCTATGTTAGGGTGCAGGCTGCTTGTGAGCCAGTGTGGCCTCATTCTTTGTGCTTGCCCCAGCCCTAGCAGGTGGCTAGCACCGTGCCGGCGCTTTATCTGTGCTTGTTGAATGACTGATGGAAGGCTCATGGCAAATATAATGATGAAGGTGACTCTGTCCTTGGTCCCAAAGAATTCGCCGTCAGAAATGAGGCAGCCAATGGTGGGGTCTAGACGCGTGTGTGAGCAGGGAGCAGTCGGGGCATGAGTGGGGTGAAGGGAAGGCCTGGTGCTAGACTTGGCCTTGGCGTAGGCAGAGATCCCAGGAGAGGGAAGTATTGAACCCTCTTTGTGTCCCTCTTTCCCCTTCCTGTCTTCCCCAAAGCAAGTGGAGGACTCTAGCACGGTGGGTCCTCAGCTGACCGACTGACCCGCGGCAGCTCAGCCAGATGGTAGCCAAGTGTGAGATCTGCACGTCAGTCTCGTACGCCTGTCGCGTCCCTGACGGAGCTGGGCTTCCTGAGGAAATAGATCGGTCACAGTCATGTGGGGAGCAGGTTAGGTCGTCCCCAGTGATCTGGTCGTGTAAATGAGCTCCTCTGATCCAGGTGGGCGTTTAGCCGCGGTGAGTGTGCGAGGCAGCAGCCAGGTGCAGCCTCAGCGGCGAGCCAAACACTCCCAGGACAGATTAGTTACTTAGTTTTCACATGGTTCTTGGCTGGTGTAGGAGAACGTTTCCTGAGTGGGAAGTTACACACTTGGAGAGCCTTTTTTTTCTTCTAATCTGACTGTGATTTCATTGGCCTTAGTGAGCTCCCAGGGAGAAACTCCCTGTGCCCATGCAGGCCCGCCTCTGCTCTTCAGCCTCGCCTGGGGCCCTGAGCGGTTGCAGGATTTGCCCAGAGTCACACAGCCAAGATCCTAGGACAGGGGCCGACAAACCACAGGCCATGAGCCAGGTCTGGCCTCTGCCTGCCAGCTGAGAATGATTTTTGTGGAGCTCATCAACTAAGGATCCTCAGTCCAGAAATAGGAAGTGCATTTGGCAAGATTTGACCTGCTGACCCCTGTTCTAGAGTAATGGTTAGAGCAGTGGTCCTGGAGTCAGGAAGATCCTGCCTCAGACACTCACTAGCTGTGGGACCCTGGGCAAGTCACTTCACCTTGTTTGCCTCAGTTTCCTCATCTGTAAAATGGTACCTACCTCATGGATGGCTGTGAGGCTCAAATGTGATGGTATTTGTAAAGCACTTCACAAACCCTGAACTTCGATATGAACTCTGCCTGTTAGTAGATCTGCCAGGCCCCTGACTCGTCTTCACTGTTTTGCTGTGTTGACAGACTCCAGGGAGCCCACAGCTCCGACGCCAGAGCAAATAGAAAAGCTGAAGGTGTTTGCAGGTTTCTCGACAGGTCCTGCTGACAGCGAGTGCATGGCCGTGCTGGCCTTCCTTTATCTGTACTCATTTATTTGCAGGAAACAGAGGTATGTTTGCTTTCCATTGCTGACCCTTCCCTGCTGCCCCAGGGCTTTCCCTGCAGCTCTCGGATGAGCTGAATGGGAGTATCTCAGTTTCCCATGTGTTAGACCACAAGCCCTGGGAGAGCAGGGACCGTTGCCTTTTGCCTTTCTATGTATCCCTAGCACTTAGCCCAGGGCCTGGCACACAAGTAAGCACACAAGCACACTGCTTGTCGACTGACTCACTGATGGCTAGTTCTCTGCTGGCAGAGCCCTGGAGAGCTCAGGGTTGCCTCCATGCCGTGGTGAGGCATTGGGAGAGGATCTTAATTTCTTCATCTTTTTAAAAAGTGAGGGTTGTATCCTCTTGAGTTTTCTTCCAGCTCTGAAGTTCTTTTGTCCTTGTTTGCCAGTGGGGATGCCAGGGAAGGGCAGTGGTTCACCCTCCCAGTGCCAGTGGTCACCATGGCCAGATCTTGGCATCGGCTCCTGGTGCCGGCCCCCGATGTTGGCTTCCTGCTGCCCGGATGGGATGACGGTATGGGCAGCTCCCCTGAGAGGGTCACACCTTTCTCTTTCAGGCCCTTGCCCAGCATAGACATTGTGGTGTGGTCTGAGCTGCCCACTGGGGCGGGTCTCGGCTCCAGCGCTGCCTACTCGGTATGCTTGGCAGCTGCCCTGCTGGCCTCCTGTGAAGAGATCACGGGTCATCTGAAGGAAGATGCCACCAGTGCTGGGTAACTTGGCTCAGGGGGTTCCGGCAGGGGGCTGAAAGAGATTGGGGGTAGCCTCTGAAGACTTGCTCCTCTGGGCTCCAGGCTCCCACGTCCCCTCCCCCTGCCTGGTGGGCTCCATAGGGCCCAGAGGGGAGCTTGGTGTCCTTCTTGTGAACAGTCCATGTCTGCCCCCCAGGCCTGCACTCTATCCAGCCTCCACAGGCTCTCCAGCATCCGCTCCCTTCTCTGCACCCATATGACTCTCCCCTGAGTTGGGTCTCTGTTCAGGCCGTCTTCCCCACAGCTGCTGGAGGGTGGTCTTTCTAAAGTGGGGGTCTGTCTTTTCCCTGCTCAGCAGACCCTAGTGCAGTGGTTCTCAACCTTCCTAATGCCACAACCCTTTAATACAGTTCCTCATGTTGTGGGGACCCCCAACTATAAAATGATTTTCATTGCTACTTCATAACTGTAATTTTGCTACTGTTATGAATTGTAATGTAAATATCTCATATGCAGGATGTATTTTCATTGTTACACATTGAACATAACCCACAGATTGAGAACCGCTGCCCTAGTGGCTCCCTATCACCTCTAAGATCCCAGACAGACTCCTCTGTGGGGCATTTAAAGCCCTTTACAACATGGCTGCAGCGCCCCCCTCTCCTGTCTATGACACGGACATCATAAAGACATAAGCTGCCTCCCCCCAGGGTGTTTGTGGAACTGGAATGACCCTATATAAATGGACTTTGATGTGGAAAGCACACACACATTTTAGGAATTGTTCTTAAAAGTCAGAATGCCCTCATCCAGCTCCCTGTGATTCTCTCCAGCCACCCTCTGCACCTCGAAGCCGGGACCATTTGTGAGTTTGTGGGAGTCTGATAGAGAGGCCTGGCATGGTTTGGTTCCCTCAGGTGCTTTGTAGCTATGTGACCCTGGACAAGGGCACCTCTCCAGGCTGTGAGGCCTCCAGGACACAGCACACATCAAATGCCAGCATTATGGAATGGCTTTCATTGAACCAAACCACAGGCCGTCCAAAGTGGGAGGGAACCCAGAGAACCTCTAGGCTAGCCACCTGATTTTACCCCCTGAGGCTCAGTGAGACAAGGGGACATAGAAACGGGGCCCGCTGCCTCCCTTGTAGGGCTCTCTGGGTTATACTAAGCACCTTGCCTTACATGAGTCCTGGGCCAAGGGTCCTGGGGCTGAGGGCTCAGTACCAGCTGGGGGAGGGCAGAAGGCCAGCTTTCCAGCCCTTGGTTTGGTGTGGCATCACATAAATGGGCCTATGACGTCACTGGGGGATAGTTCTCATGGGGGAAACTCACAGCTCTTTTGTGCCTTCCCATATCTCGTTACTCTTGCCCCTGTTCTCCTACAGGTCTGCACAGACTGACTGGTGCCTAAGGGCATTGCCAGATGCCACAGAGATGCCAGGGGAGCTCACATGCAGGTTTTGGGCTGTTTGACCATTGACCTCTTGCTCCTTGAACATCAGTCGGATGATCTCCTTCCAGCTGCTCTCTAATTTTTTGACTGACTCTTGTGTTATAACCTGCCTGTGCCCACCACCCACTATGTGCACTTCCATTGCCCTCTGGGTGCCTTTTCCCTTTCTTTCTTTAGTATTCTGTGGTTCACAGATGCTCTGTGGCATCGTGGGAAGAATTGTGATGCTAAAAAGGAAATGGGCTTTTGTTTCACGGATAAGTAAAAACACCCCCCAGTTTTCAAACGCTAGTCAGCTTGCTCTTGTTCATCTTTGAGCCCCCTTTCCTTGTCTCTGTAGTGCCTGTCCAGGACAGTGTCCATTCATCTGCATGTCCTGGTCTGGACAAAGGATGGTCTTCATCCACTTGGTTTGTCTTGTGTGAGCTGTCAGGCCAAATGTTTGTGTGATTATAAATCTCATTGAAGAGTCCCTGGACTTGATGCCTTTAACACTATGCTATCTGCAAAGAGGATAATCTGTAGAACCTCACCATCTGTAGAAAATTCTTCTGTGATCTGGTTATTTTATAGGACAGAAAAAAATGGTATTTGTTATACCATGTGCCAAGAATATTGTGATGTTAATAACACCCTGGAGATTCAGAACACCCTTCTGCCAGGCACCCTGAGTGCAGGCGATTGTATTCAAAGGGGCTTATTTTCTTGGCTGATTTTATTTTAAATCTGTTCTTGTTCTTCCTTTTCTGGGAATCTTATAGTCTTCTGTTTCTTGACTTCCTTTTCTGTGTGATGCTGTGACACCTATAAAAATGAGCTATTTAGTGTTTGTTGTATCTTTGAATTCCTGTTCTGAGATGAAAATGCTGTCAAACCCTGGCTCCTTTTGCCAAAGGGAGCTTTGATCTATGTAGACTGCCATTGATGCCAGCATTGCTGGTATTAATATTTCTGTCGACATTCCCCAGAATTGCTCTGCCTGGGTCTTTTGTGTGAGCTCGCGTGTGGAAGAGAAGAATGTGGAGGGGGCCACAGCAGATGGTGCAGAGCTGCACCTGGGGTTCAGCAAGCCTGTTTTCTAGAGTTTGTCTATGACTCCCTATGGTACCGACAAGCTCAATAATCTTAGATGAGCTTCTGGACCTCTGGCCTTAATGAAGGTACTGGGTAACATAACCTCAGTCCCCTGTCACCTGGCGCTACTGTCTTAGTCCAACATTCCTGGTAGTAAAGTCTCTTTCAGCCCTGGCCTTGTACTTTTAGTTATTAAAAGCCTTCAGTGTTATGGTCCCATCAGTTGAACATTCTATGTTCTGACATTCTTTGTTTTTTTGATCACAAGGCCCCTTCCCACTAGAATAGTTGATGGTCCTATGGATGCCCACAACCATAAGTGGTTGAGACCTTTGGGAAAGTCTTTCCAGCTGTGTTCATTACTCAGCAATGTGTCAGCAAGTGACCATTAGCCTGGAAGTCAGAGCCCTGGCTCCTGGTGTTGGCCCCCTGCCTGCTAGTGGAGGGTGCCACATGGCCCATGGGGATCCCTCTTCCTTCCCAAGGCTTTGGGCTTGGCTCCTAAATGAGGAGATTGAACTGGTTAGCCTTGAAGATCCTCTCCAGTGTGGACACCTAGGAAGCTGGAAAGTAACACCCAAGAGGCTACCTCCAGAGAGGGCAGAGTGTCAGGGCAGGAGACTTATCAGCCTCTCGGCTTTTTTCAGCTCTGTGTGCGTCAGTAGCATCCATTTATTTGCCTTCTGCTTGTAACGCCTCATTCTGCAGTCCTCAGTTCTTGTTGCCTTTTGATGATTTTCTCTTCTCCTGGAGAGCATATAGCGTCAGAGCTGGAAGGAATGTCAGAGGTGTCTAATGACTCGCCACAATCCCATGATGAGTTCATGCTGGGCTTGGGGCTGGACCCCAGGTCTTCAGACTCTGACCAGTGGTCTTTCCACTCCACCATATTGTCTGGTCTCCTGGAAAGGGAGAGGGATTGGGAGTCTGAGGACCTGTCGCTTCCAGCCTGTGTGATGTTGGTCAACTCACTTCACTTCTCTGGATCTCGTTTATAAAATGAGAAGGTTAGTCTAGATCAGGGCTTTATAACCTGGGGTCCATGAATTTGGATGGAAAAAAAGAGAATTCTATCTTCCTTTTTACTAACTTCTAACTGAAATTTAGCATTTCCCTCAGTTGTTTAAAGTCATGAGTCTGAGCAGGGATGATGCCAAAGACGTCTAGAAAGGTTAAGAATCCATGCTCTAAGTGGTTTCTGTGATCTCTTCCAGCTCTTAAGACCAATTCCCCCATCTTACCGTCACACTATTTGACTGACACGCTGGTAGCTTGAGCCTTTGAGTGTTTGAAAGCCTGCCTCTGATATGGAAAAGGGTCCAACTTACTTGGTTGACTTGGATCAAGATGGCAAATGTAGGAGTGCTGTAAGTGGGAATTGCTGAGAGGAAGATTTAGGCTCATTTTAAGGAAGGATTCCATGGTTTCGAGTTGTCGAATTGTAGCTCTAGATCCAAAAGGGACCATAGAGTCCATCCATCTCTTTTACAGATGAGGTAACTTTGACTGCAGAGAGCTTGCATAATGTGCCCCATGGTGAGCACACTCTCTCCTGTACTTTACTGGCTCCCTTACTTTCCTCTCTCTGGAGATCTTCAGGGGAGTGTGAAGGAAAGGATTCTTGGACAGGTATGGTCTGGACTAGATGACCTCTGAGGTCAGTCAGCTCCTGAGATTCTATGGCTCTGCTTCTGGGTCACCTGGCTCTAACTCCATTTTGTATTTGTCAGGTTGACTGTTTGAACCCTTGTTGAGAGACTTGACATTTATCCCTGCTTCATTTTATCTTATTAGATGTACCCCATTGTTCTGACCCGTCAAGATCTCTGGCTTAGACCATAATCTAGCATGTTGGCCATCCCTCTTTCCTTCCCATCATCTGTGGATCTGACAAGCGGCTTTGGCGTCTTCATCCCAGTTATTGGTGATAGATGTTAAGCTGCCCAGAGCCTATTATGTCCATACTTCCAAGTCTGTACTAGAGACTTCTTACAAGTAGACCCCTTATGGACTTTCCTCTGACTACTGTCTTTCAACCAGTTCCAAATCTTCTTCCCTTGCACTTAGTGCCTCCTAGCCATCCAGTCCACAGGGATACCATGAAGCTCCCACTATTTCCACTGAAGTTGGGGGATGCTTGTTTGCCCGATTCCCCTAATCTTCCTAGTCTGGTAGTCTTGTCAGAGGAGGACATGAGGATGTGGATCCCTCTGTTGAGTTGCTGACAGTGGTGATGACAGTTTGCTTCCTTGTTTCATAAGGTGGACGGAGGAGGAGCTGGATCTGATTAACAGATGGGCCTTTCTGGGAGA